>PVKA01022990.1:0-36289 GCA_004027165.1 Ctenomys sociabilis | reverse complement strand
TGAAACACAGCCTGCACCCTGGGTGTGGGGAAAAGTCATGCTGAATGGGAGCAAGGGGCAGGCTGCACTCAGGAAAGACAGGAGGGAGCAGCTAGATGTAGCTCACTTTCCACTCTAGCCTTTACCAACTGCTGTCAAGCACCAATGTCCCTGTTCAGCTGTACCCAGTATGGTCTAATCACTTCCCCGCTATCTGACTTGGGAAGGAACCACATGGGTACTGTGCCTTCGTCTTTTTCACCTCACTGGGGCTACATGAAGTTGTCACCCTAATGCTGTTTTTTTTTTCCCACTGGCTGGAAATAGATTTTTGCACAACTTTGTGCACTGTGATGGTTGCTTGAAGAAGCAGTGCAGTGGGCTCTGTCATTCTCAGCTCCTCTTGAGATTCATGAATAAGGCCAACTGCAGGCAGCAGCATCAATTGAAAATGTACTCCATGGAGTGAAGCTACCTCATGCTCCCCAGCCTGGCCTGCAGTGCCTACAACCTGCCTTCCCTGAGAACCCCTGCAGTGCCCGGCTCTGTGGCAGCTGGGGAGGAGCCTCTGGACCCCACCTGTCCTTGCTGCTGCCATGGGTCGGCATACAATGGGTTCTTTAGAAGCCTTGGCATTTCAGCTGTTTGGGCCCCAGAGGCCACAAGCTGACTGGATGTCATTCTCCACCAGCAGAGCGTCAGCTTAGGACAGCTCCAAACAGTATCCACCGGTTTGTGGCAAGTGGCATAAACACCAGGCTGGTGACTGAAATCACTGACTGAGTCATCTGCACATGGGAAATGAATGGGGCTCAGTCAGCCCAGGAGAGCCCTGCCAGGGTTGGGGGCGGGCTTGTTCCCATCCCCCACCTAGGAGGCTGCCTGGGTATTTGCCATAGACACCCAAACCTTGCTTTAGCATCTACTGCCCACCTGCCCACTGGGGCCAGCCAGCAATCAGGTGGCCAAATAGTGCTGGCTGGCATTGGAATTCCTGGGGTGGTGCCCAGCATGGGGTTCAGCCTGAGTTTATTCCACAGAAAGGAAGAAGGAGCAAGGGGAGGAGGAGAGAAGGGAGGGAGGGAGGGAGGGAGGGAGGAAGGAAGGAAGGAAGGAAGGAAGGAAGGAAGGAAGGGAAGAGAGAGTAAGGGAGCAAAGATGGAGGGAAGAAGGGAAAAGGGAGGAAGGAAAGAGGGAAGGAGAGACAAAGAGAAGAAGGAAAAAGAGACGGAAGTATCAAGCCCTCTTCAGATTCAAGTTTTAAATAGTAATTTTTTCATTCAATCTTATTTCAAATAACCATTCCAACTGGCCAACAGGTCAGAGTCCTAAACACAGTCTGCTTAGCTTGGTTCCCAAAGGAGCTTACTTAGATGAGAACTGCTTTGTGCTGCTGCTCAGATCTTAGGACACAATCGACATTTGGAAGCAGGTAGGGCCAGGACCAGGGATGGGCAAATGTAGCACTTTCTTTGGGACACAAATTGAACAAGGAATCAACTGCCAGTCATCATCATAAGTAGTATTTTATTACATATTTTAAAGGTCAAATGGATGCAACAAAATAACAGTTTAAACAAATAAGGAAGTCGTGACTCTGTGTGCACCTGCATGTGTACCACAGGACATTTGAACATTAATGGGAGGCAGGGTGGGGTCTGCTCCATCAGCTGAACTGAATAAAGTAAAGGGGTTTTGTTTTACCAATGACAGTGACTACCCAACTTAACCAATGTGATCAAAAGATACAGTGAATGTATAATTTTTTCCTTAATTTATTGCAGAATAAGATACATTGCCATGAATCTCCTCAAATCCAATGAGCTAAAACATCAGAAAACCTTTACCTGGTACTCACAGAAAATAGCCAAACCCATCTCCGCCATCCATTCTGCAAACTCAAGTCTCAGCACTGGCACCCGTATCCTTGCCGCCAACTCAGGCTTTTGCATCCATGTCATTGGCCCTGACCTAAAAATACATAAGTAAATTTAATATTCATCTACATTTACTCAGGCTGGTCTAAGGCATTCCCCACCTGAACTGCAAGGGCAACAATAATTTATAGAATCCTGCTACTAAAAAAATCATGCTTAAACTTTGCTTGCCCTTAACTATTGACAACAATAATGGCCTGCACTTATAGCAAAAATAACTCAAAAGCTAAATAAAAAAAAAAAAACTACACAAAGCACACAGGCCACAAAGTTCTAAAACAAATTTAAAAACAACTTATAACCAGCTCCATAGAAAGTTAGTTAACTCTCATTGTATCATTATTGCTACTTTCTGAAGCAGTTTTGAAGTCTTTCAAGGGAGTCCTTAGTTGTACTGTCAATTATAAACCTTTGTCTTTGGTGGTCATTTTGACTTTGTGGAAGAGCCAGAAGTCACACAGTGCCAGATCTGGTGAATATGGTGAATGAGGACATGCTGTAGGGTTTTTACAGAGCAGGGTTGCTGTTGGATGACACAGAAAGCCAGGTTTGTAAATACTTCTGTTGGCAGAAGCATTCACTCTATTTTTTAAAAATCATCTTGTATGAAAGAAGAAAGAGGACTTGTAGATTCGCTTCAATAAGTGTGATAGGTGTGTTTTAAGGCTATGGGATTTTGGGGGGCATTGATGGAAATATGTATTACTCTGCAATTAACTTTTTAAATTTAATATTCATCATATGTCTTGATCCCACCCATACTCCTTCCATTCCTGTACACACTTTGACCCTCAGGACATGGTTCACAAAGACAGGGAGTGGACAGCCAATCTCTAGTGCAGTTGTTCAAAATTTTTTGTTAGATAAGTAAATTATACTCCACTTTGTAAAACTACCACATCTTTTTTATCCATTCCTCAGATGATGGACATTTATTTGGGTTGTTTTCAAGATTTAGCTATGAAAAATTGTACTGTTATAAACATGCTTGCATATATATCAGTGTGTTATGATGTTTTCAGCGCTTCTAAAAAGATACCCAGATGAGGAATAGCTGGCTTGAATGGATTCTGCAATCCTAGCTTTTGAAGGAATCTCCACACTGATTTCCATAGTGGTTGTACCAGTCTGCATTCCCACCAACAGTGCAGAAACATTCCTTCCCTCCCTCCCCCATACCCCTCCAGCATTTGCTATTGGTTGACTTCTTGTTGACAGCCATTCATTCTGTGGTGAGATGGAATCTCAATGTTGTTTTAATTTGCATTTCTTGAATGAGAATGATGTTGAACATTTTCATATATTTATCTGTCATTCATGTTTCTTCATCTGAGAAGTATGTATTCATCTCAGATGTCCATTTTTAAATTATGTCTTTGAATTTGGGGGATCTGATTTTTAAAAATTCTTTATATGTTCTACATAGAAGTCTTTTGTCTGAGAGATGGAAACTTTTTTAAAAGATGGATCCCAGTTGTTGCTGTTTTGAAGCACTTCCTATGCAGTTTGGTTTTTGTTCATGAACTGTCTACATACCCCAATATATTCAAGATTTCTACCTACTTTCTCCTCCAATAGATTTAGTATTTCTGTTTTAATATTTAAATCATTGATCCATTTTGACTTTATTTCATGGGGATAGACATAGGTCTAATTTTAGTTTTCAGCATGTTGAAAGCCAGTTTTTCCAGCACCATTTATTAAAGAGGCTTCAAAAAAAAAAAAAAAAAAAAGTCACATTTAAGGAGCCGGCGATATGGCTCAGTGGAATAAGCACTTCCCTGGCAAGTGCAAAGGTCTGAGTTCAATCCCCGGTTCTGCCAAAAAAAAAAAGAGGCTTCCAGTGAACTTGAGGCTTTTATAAGTAAATGGGTGCAACTAGAGACCATTCTCGTAAGTGAAATAAATCAGACCCATAGGAGTAAACATTATATTGTCTCACTAGTGTTAGAACCTAAAAGAGTAAATAAAATCTGAAAGATAGAATAGATACTGTGAAAGGGAAAGAATATGTTCACAGGAAAGGAACAACTGGGACGAGAAAAAAGATGAAAGAAAGAAGGAAAGGGAAAAGATATGTTTACGTGTATGTACACAGTATAGCTTGGATAACTGTACTGCTGATTTCTGCTGGTCTATTGAAAGGGGCAGTTAATGCTAAATTTTTTTTCTTTTCCTTTTTATTATAACTTTTCAAAACCAATTTTGCATGTTTATAACTGGTAATCTAAAGAACTAATTTGAAGACAACATTGTGCAATATAACAATCATTGTGGAAACCCTATTTTTTATTAATTTTATTAAGAAACAAATAGCAATGAGACAGTTTCAAACCAATTAGTAGGAAAGTTTCAATAATTAATACATTGCATATTGTTATCTTCATAGTGGTTATTCATAGTACAAGATGCAGACATGATATCCTAGCCAAATACTATTAGTGGGCCAGGGAGATGGCTCAGTGGAATAAGTGCTCCCCGGGCAAGCACAAGGGCCTGAGTTCAATCCCCGGTTCTGCCAAAAAAAAAAAAAAAAAAAAAATGAGTACTGTTAGTACAAATCTTTCTTCTCATTGAATTAAAAGAAAGTAGCTGTATATCTAACCTAACTATTTTGTATATACAGATACAAAATGGTCCTTCATTTGTATACCCTTTTTTGGTTTAGTTTTGTGAGAGATGGATATTTCATTGCCATTTAAATATTGTAGATGTGTGAATTCAGCAAAAATAATACAATACAGTCCAGTAGTCCATAATAGCAGGGAGTTATCTTCAGGACTGACAATGTCAGAAGTTGTTGACTTGAGCCTTTTATAGTTCAGCATATTAATATGGCTTTATTTTTTGTACCTCATTTTCATTCTTTTCTGCTGGATGGCTAAGACCAAGATAAAGCAAGACCTATATAACAATAAAGGTAACTTTTGAAATCCTATTATTTTGTTCATTGAAATTCTGTATTGTTTTTAATGTTTTTTTTTACTATTTTTATTCTATTTAAAATATTTTAGCCGGGCGTGGTGGCGCATGCCTGTAATCCCAGCACTCGGGAGGCTGAGGCAGGAGGATTGTTGTGAGTTCGAGACCAGCCTGAGCTACAAAGTGAGCTCGAGGCCAGCCTGAACTGCATAGTGAGACCCTGTCTCAAAAAGACAAAAAAATAATAATAATAATAAAATAAAATAAAATAAAATATTTTAAAAGTTTTGAATGTGTTAAATATTACATTCACATTTAAAAGACAATTTATTCGTTTTTTCAAATGCTTTCTATGGGGTTTTTCAAATAAGAGAGCTGAGTTTGTCTGTAAGCAAAGACAATCTATCTGTAAGCTGAGCACCTTTACCTGCAGGAATCAATTTTTACTTCCCACACATAGCAAAAAAGTTTAAGGTCATTCTTAAAGTTAAAAAACCCTAAAATTTTACAAATAACTCTGCAGCAAATGGCTTTGCATGACTCACAACAGCCCCCAAATGTTAGGAGTCTTGGCCACAACGCTGGCTGCTCGCACTATCTGTGAATGGCCAGGGCCGCCAGCATCCCCAGTTCGCTGTTTCTACCTGGTGCCTACCATTGCTGAGGGAACCAAAACCAAAGTGCCTGCTCAGACTCAGCCCCTGGGACCCCCAAGTGGCCGACCGATGCAAATCCTTAAATCCATTCACTATGGGCTGCCTCCCCCTTGTCTTCACCCTCTAATAATCAGAAAACTTAACATGCTTACCTTCAACCAAAACCTAACTGTCCAGATGCCATATCGCTACGCTGAGCACCCTAAATTACTGTGGACTGCTGGGTACTAACTGATAAGCTATTCTTAAGCCTACCAAACAAAAATAAACCCCTTAAAAATGCAAAATACACACTATTTACAAATAAATGTAGCTCTATTAAAAATAAAATTCAACAGGGTAAATATGCTATGGTCATCCTAAGCCAAATTACTTTGGCCAGAGCTTTCCTGCTACTGCTTCTTGCTGCTGTTCAAAATCTGCCATCAAAAATGCCAAAGCTGCCTCAAAAGCATCCAGTCCAGAGGCCCAAGACCTCTCTAGGAATCCAATTAACTAAAACACATCAACCCCAGCCAGAAAACCTTTACCTGGTACTCACAGAAAATAGCCAAACCCATCTCCGCCATCCATTCTGCAAACTCAAGTCTCAGCACTGGCACCCGTATCCTTGCCGCCAACTCAGGCTTTTGCATCCATGTCATTGGCCCTGACCTAAAAATACATAAGTAAATTTAATATTCATCTACATTTACTCAGGCTGGTCTAAGGCATTCCCCACCTGAACTGTAAGGGCAACAAAAATTTATAGAATCCTGCTACTAAAAAAAATCATGCTTAAACTTTGCTTGCCCTTAACTATTAACAACAATAATGGGCCTGTACTTATAGCAAAAATAACTCAAAAATAAATTAAACAAAAACTACATATAGCATACAGGCCACAAATTTAAAAACAGCTTATAACCAGTTCCATAGAAAGTTAGCTAAAAATCCAGCTATACCTGTGAACAACCCCTACACACACCATTTTTACATGGTCTTCCTTTCTCTTTTTTTTTTTTTTTTTTTGTGGTGGAACCAGGGATTGAACTCAGGCCCTTGGGCTTGCCAGGGAAGCACTTATTCTACTGAGCCATCTTCCTTTCTCTTTCTCTTTCCTTTTTTTTTTTTTTTTTTTTTGTGGTACTCAGGATGGAACTCAGGATTTTGCACTTTCCGGGCAGGCTATCTCCCTGACCCTCATTTGTATTTTTTTCTTTTGGCAGAATTGGGGTTTGAACTCAGGCCTTTGTGCTTGCCAGGAAAGTGCTTATTCTACTGAGCCATCTCACCGGCGCCATATTAATAACTCTTACTTTTTCAAAAATCTGGCTTTAAATACAACATTCCAGAATTCTACTAAATTTCTAAAAAATTTACCTGAACCAGACAGCTTTTCTAAAGTCTACTGTGAATAAACAACATAGGGGTCACTCTGCGGCACTTGTCACTGCAGACTCTAACTAGTCCATGTAAGGCTAAAGACTGAGGACACTATTCACAATATTCCCTTTAATTTTTATGGTTTTTCAGGCTGCTTACCCCACTCCTTGCTTCACCACACCCTGCTAGCTCTATAAACAATTAGCCAAACACTTCACCAAAATTTAATAAATATCCAAGGCACGTTACACATTCCTCCTTCATCCTCTTGCCAAAATAATGATATAAAAAAGGCCCAAATTATATCTCTTCCTAAAAGCAACTTTTTAAAAACTATAATAAAACAATATTAAAGACCTTGACTAGGTCTGTTCCATGCCTTGTCTCAAAAATCATTTATAACAAGCCCAGCAAAAGTTTGCCAGAAAAACTAAAAGAAGGAGAAAATTAAAATATTAACCACTAGGAAGATAACAATGTAAAAAGTATTAATTATTGAAACTGTACTATAATTCAGCTTTTAAAAAAAAGATAGGTATACAGCCACATTCTCTTAACTCAATGAACAGAGGCATCTGCTCTAATAGTATTTGTAAATAGAATATCATGTCTGCACCTTGTACAACAAATAACCACTAGGGAAACAATATGCAATGTATTAATTATTGAATCTGTTCTATTAATTTGACTTGAAACTGTCTCATTGCTATTTGTTCTTCAATAAAATTATGGAAAAAATAAAGGCAATAATGCAAAAAGAATACTGTACATGGTATAAAATGATAAAAAAAATTAAAATATTAAAAAAAAACCCTGTCCCTGCCCCCTGCCACCAGCATACAGTTCCTGTTACTTTTGTGTCTTAAAAATGGCTGGTCAGTAAAATGCATATAACTGGTCACTGTCATGCATTTTATAAAAAACAATTGAAGACAGCTGAATATTCTTCCTTTATACTTTGCCTTGAAGAACCCATAAAAACCTCCCTCTCTAAGCCTTTGGGACGTGATATTGTGGGACTAATCCTAATTAATGCCCATCAATATAAAATAAATCTGCCATCAAATGCCGTTGTTGTGCCAATGTTTCTGCTTGCCTCGGCAGCAGCACTGTACGTGAGAGCTAAGAGATGTTGTTCATCCACAGAGAATAAGCAAGCACAGTACGGTGTGGACCTGCAGCAGACTCCGATTCTGCCTTAAAACGAAGATAATTCTGCAATGTTAGAACATGGATGAACCTCGAGGTCACTCTGCTAGGTGAACTAGATGGGCCACAAAGAGTCAAATTCTGTCTAATTCAATTTAGGTGAGGGACCTGGAACAATGAAGATTGAGTTGAGGGAACGCAGGACTCGGGGCGGGGAGCAGGGAAGGGACTGGTCCAGACAGAGCCCAGGGTTCTAAGAGTTCTGAACACGGATGCTGGGGGTGGTCACACAGCAGTGTGCATCCGCTCAGGGCCATTGTGCTGCACACTTGAATAATGCGTATGTCGGGAAGTTTTATGTTCTGGGTCTTTTACGACAAATACAGAAGAATTTGAAAATAACAGGTACGTGTCTAATTTCCACTCACGAGAGGGCGGAAGGCTGGGCATATCACAAATTTTAAAACCCCACAGATGAGCACACAAGAATGAGAATGACTGTGCAATGAACGGTATGGAATGACTTGGAATTCAAGAGACTTTCCTGCCAGGGAGACTTTATTAGTTGTACACCAGAGGTGCCCTGGTGAGTGAAGATAGCTTAGGATGTGTTGTTTGTTTTAAATGAATTCATTGTCAACATTTGAAATAACACATAAATTTTATATAAAAATCCAGATCTTGAGTTTTTTTTCAGGAGCACTGGAAGATAAGCTTTTCCCAAATGGCAGAGCGAGTGAGTCGAGAATCAGCATGGTCCCCACCACAGCCACCGTGCACACGCTTATGCTGGTCCACCCCAACCAGGTTTTGGAATGAGACCCACACTCCACATGAACCAGCAGACTGTGTGGAATGCTCTTGTCCCTTTATACTACGCCTGTCTTCAAAGAGCTTCCTATACCCGACCCTTGATGGTGGATAAAGGAATTTGTTACCTAAGACAAAGTAATACATTCTGAAAGCCAGTCCTCACTTTACATTTTTCTCACTGATTTTCTGGGGAAACACTGTCCATCTAAGCCATAAACTGGGTTTTTTTTCTCCAACATCTACACTCTGTTTTAATTTCTTCTCCTCAGAAGTGAATTAAATTAAGTCAGCCTGGGTCTTTCTTTTTCTTTTTTCTTTTAAAGACAAGATTTCCATTTTTTTAAAGAACCTGGGCTATACAGATTTTTCTTGGCCTATAGAAGACAAATCAGGTCTCTGGGAATGGAGGAGAGGGTAAATATAAAATTGTGTCTTTTTTTCCAAAGTGAAACTAGAGTTCCTGTGGAGCCTTACAGTGTAGTCCAACACTACCAATAAGAGTGAGAATCAACTTCTTTCTGATTTAGGAGGCTGTATGCTGGGAATTACCCTGGGAAAACCCGTATCAGGCTTAACCAAGAATAGCTGGAAATCCCAAGAGAAGGAACAGCGAGCCACAGTGCTGTTTCTTGGAGGGTTTCTGATGATGTTATCTTTCTGTCTCAAGTGAAATCATCTTTCATTATTCCACAATGTTGTGCAACAGAAAAAAGAAAGAAAAAGAAGAGAAGGATAAGATGGGGCTATATATAAGTTAGTACAGCATGAATGTCCTAATTTTTATTGTTAAATCACCTCTTTTTAAGTGGAGAGCCCATTCGTGCTTTTCTGTCTCATCAAGAGACTTTGTGGGGACAGAGGCAAGGCCTGAAAATCAGTGCCTCTGGCTTGCGCATGTGGCATTAGTGTGAAGCCAACCTCTCTCAAAACCCAACAGACCTCACACCTCTAACTTGACTTCCTAAAGCCATTAACAGTGCACTAGTCCCATCCTCACTCCCACATGATTTCTGTGTTTTTCTTTCTTGTGCTTCTCGAACTGGAACCTTGGGCCTCACACACACTAAGGGAGCACTCTACCACTCTCCAACCCTTCTCCTCCCATTCTTTCTTTGAGATGAGTGGTCACTCTGTTACCCAGGCCGTCCTCAAACTCTTGGGCTCGAGTGATTCTTCTGTCTCAGCTTCCTGAATAGCAGAGATTACAGTCAAGTGCTGCGATATCCCACATGTTTGTTCTAAAGATTGGCTACCTCTTTTTAGCAAATGAGGGAGGAGTTTGTCTGATGGCCTTCTAAAAGCCTCTCTGATCCCATCTCCCTTGTCCCTTGAAGATCCCAGTGTACAGCTCCTAGGAGAACTCCCCAGGCTCTCTGTAGGCCCACTGACAGTTTATTCAAGCAAACAGATATTATTTATATCATAAAAGCAGACTAAACCGGGCGTGGTGACGCATGCCTGTAATCCCAGCACTTGGGAGGCTGAGGCAGGAGAATTGTTGTGAATTCGAGACCAGCCTGAGCTACAAAGTGAGCTTAAGGCCAGCCTGAACTGCATAGTGAGACCCTGTCTCAAAAAGACAAAAAAAAAAAAAAGCAGACTAGATTATGCAGTGTCATTTCAGTGACATGAACAGGCTCAGTGTAGCACACAGTGATCTTTTCAAAACACTGTTCTGGCTCACTAGAAGTGAATGATTTCATCTGAAAGCATTTTAGATTATTCCAGTAAAGCACAAGACTCCTGAGCACAACTTGTGTTAGTCAGCTTTTCACTTCTGTGGGCAGGTACTTGAGAAAAATCAGCTTAGAAGAAGAAATATCCGCTGTAGCTCAGGCTTCTGGTCAAGGTCAGCTGGTTCCATCCTTGGAGACCTGAAGTGAGGCAGAAACATGGCAGACATGTGTGATGGAGCAAAGTTGCTCATGTCAGGCAGGTTGGAAGAGCCAGAAAGGAGAGGCTGGTGGGCAAGATAAAGTCTCCAAGGCCATGTCTCCATTCCCACTCCCTTCAACCAGGCCCCGCCTCCTAAAAGCCCATCCAGCCACCAACGCCTCGGTGGAGCTCATCACTGAACTAACCCATTGGTGAGGTTCATGCCTCAAAAGTGATCAAATCACCTCCACCACACCCATCAGCAGCAACCATCCCTTCAACACAATGAGTCTTTGAGAGGACATTTTGGATCTCAACTGTAACATAGCTGGTTGGCAGTTTCTCCACTTTCCCTCAAAACTTGAGAGTCTGCCAAAAAGCCAGTGTACTACCCCATACTTGTACTGCTTTCTGTTGAGAGCTTTTGTGTGTGTGTGGGAGGGGGTAGTAGTAGGAACTGAAGTCAGGATTTTGTGCTTGCCAGGAAGGCACTTACACTGCTGAGCTATGTCCCCAGCCAGTATTTTTTTTTTTTAAATAGAAAGATCTATAGGGTATTCAGAGTCTCACTACCAGATCAGACTCATAGTGATCTGTCTGTTTACAGCCTCCCAAGAGCTGCGATTACACGTGCGCACCACCACCCAGTCTCAATTGCCACCTCAGTGTGCCCCAGGGGTGGGGCTAGCACTGCAGGCCTGGGGATTGAACACCTGGCCCCTGCACCCACTTGCAGGGGCTTTAATCCACTGAGCTATTTGGCTGGCCCTATGTTGAGAACCTTTGATTAATATTTATTAAGCTAGTGAGCTGAATCCTTGATAATAGAGTGCGCAAAACACACCCATTTCCACCTGCTTGTCCCATCATTCAAGGTCCCACAGCCCATTATTCCCCTGTGAGCCTTTGCCCTTCAGGCATCCCACCTGCAAACCCTGGCTCTCTCGGTCTGCAGGGTTTCTCACACTGTCATTTCCTTCTGCCTTCCGCTCAGCTCCAGTGTCCCCTCCTGCCCCATCTGCCACCATCCAACTCCTCAAGATTTGACTCAAATGCCCTTTACACCACACCACTTACACTGAAAAGCCGTCCTCCTTTGTGTTTCCTCCAGGACAGGGATCTGATTTAACTCTACTTTCTATCTGCTGCCGTGCCCCAAAATAGGACAAACCCTGGATAAATCTGGGTAGGAGAGAATGAGGAAGGCAGGAAAGGAGGGACAAAGGAGGGGAAACAAAGAGCGGATACAAGACTATGAGAACCAGGCAGTGAAATGGGAACTTAATCTAACTCCTTCCATCACATTTTCATATAGAAAATCTTACTCCAGAGATTTAACTCTTTCTCAGTTTTTGAACGAGTTTTTGTAGTAAAATTGAAAATGATGGTGTGATGTTGCTCAGGAATGTCCAGGCCCAGCTGGAAGGAATGTGATGGTGGCCCACATGCCACACACAGCCATAGGTCACGTGGGATACGAGGAAAGTTGTAGTCCTCATGTTTAATGAACTTCTCAACTATCTTTCCACTTCTCTGCCACTTCCTTGCATTTACCCCTGGAAAGACAGTTGTTGTTTGGCTTCTTCCTCCCAGGAGTCAGAGGTGATGGGTACCTCCAAGCTTGAACTGGAGAACCGTACCTGTGGAGTTTGCAGTTTTCATCCCGTTTACGATCACTCTGGGTATAGAACATAGTCCCTTCCAGTTGCAACTTGTGGAGAATGAAATACTTTATTATTTATAAGCATGATATTAGAATTAATCTCTCTGTGGTACAGATACTTTAGCTTCTTTTTTCCCTGCAGTTGTTTCTGGATGTATCTGTGGGTGCTGGTTCCAGTATTCTCACAAAAACTAATACCTGAGAATGTTCAAGTTTTTTACACAAAATCACATAATTGAAACTTTACATATATATAACTTTTACAAAATTTCATCACTCTAGATTATTTACGACACCTACTATAATGCAGATGTTATGTAAGAAGTTGTGATTAGGAAACAATGACAAGGAAAAGAAATCTGTACGTGTTCAGCATAGATATATTTTTTCCTCCAGTAGTTTCAACCCAAAGCTGGTTGCAACTACAGATGCAAAACTTCAGATCTAGTTTGACCAGATTGTTAAGAACACTTTTGTAAAATCCTTCTTTCAACCTGATAAAATGTTTTGGGAATTTCAAAAAATCACATGGAATTCTTATGTACTCTATGTTACTTAGTAAAATATAAACTAGAACTAAAATCAATAGTCTTAGGCTGGGGAGATGGCTCAGTGGAATAAGCGTTTCCCTGGCAAGCACAAGGGCCTGAGTTCAATCCCAGGTTCTGCCAAAAACAATAAATAAATAAATAAATAGGGCCGGGCATGGTGGCGCATGCCTGTAATCCCAGCACTCGGGAGGCTGAGACAGGAGGATTGTTGCGAGTTTGAGACCAGCCTGAGCTACAAAGTGAGCTCAAGGCCAGCCTGAACTGCATAGTGAGACCCTGTCTCAAAAAGGCAAAATAAATAAATAAATAAATAAATAAATAAATAAATAAAATATTCTTAATGGATTAAGATAGCAGAATCATAATTATGTATAGATAACTAAATAATGTCTATTATGACAAGTTAACATAGGTATCAAGCTCAAACTTCTCTTGGAACTATGTATTCAGCGATACAACAGTAGTATCTGCCAATGTCAAGCCCCATTTCTATAAGAGAAAGTAAATAGTTTGCCATTTACTTCAACTGCTTTATCTTGTTTATGTCTAAGTGCCTCTAAAAGGCGTTCACATAGCATCATTTCTATACTTTATCTTAAAATTTTCGATAGGAACGCATTAAGAAAATCTGCCTGAAAATCATTATCTCTTACCTAGAGCTATGCATAGAAACTGGTTCGTATATTTTGAACATATGTGATAACTGTCAACAGCAACATGATTTTGAGTCACTCAGTGACAATTAGTGCTTGCCTCTTTTTCTGGTCTTATTTGTATCTTGATCACCTTTCTGTCAGATTCTAGGGGTGCTTTTTACATCGTGTTGAGTATCTCACATGCATACAACCCTTTCTCCCCTTGTGAGCTCTTGGTTAACCACACGATTGACTAAACAGATACTTCTAGTCAGCCTTCCGAAGCCATGATGAAGTATTGCTATTTTCTTCTGAAAACCACCCTTATACAATGGGTCCTCCATCAAATGTGGTGAAATTCAGCTCTGTTTATTCCTAACAATCTTAGAAAGCACCATACAGGAGATGTACCTATTGGGCAAACTTTATCTATTTAATTTCACCACTGAAGATTTTTCCTGAGAAAACAATAAAGCATGTTACTTAGTTACACATTTTACAATAGGAAAAATAATATAATAAGAAAAAATAATGTAACAGGAGTAATTGAAGTATTTTTGTAACAGAAAAATGTCTTTTTTTTTTTTTTTTGGTGGAACCAGGGATTGAATGCAGGCCCTTGCACTTGTCAGGCAAGTGCTTATTCTACTGAGCCATCTCCCCAGTCCCATGTAACAGGAAAATGTCAAAATTAGGAAATAGGGGGAACTACCCACTCAGGGCCCCCCTCCTGTCCCTCTCTCAGACAGGAGCTTTCTTTCTCTCAATAAATCTATTCTGCTCATAAAAAAAAAATTAGGAAATAAAGGTTAAATGATCATGATAATGTCATAGGTATGTGGGGGAATATTCAGTGGTAAAGAAAAGTGACTGTAGTATAAGACAACAGATAGATTACAAAGCAATGAGATTCCCAATAAGTGTCTGTGAATTAACTGGTGATCTCAGGGTGGTTGTATTGTCAGTGCATTTTGCCTGCTTCTTTTTTTCTAGACATACTTTCTAAAATTTCCACAATGAAAATGTGTACCTCTCACAGCTGGAAATTGTGGTGCCTGAGCTCCTTTTGCCGGCACTCAACACCTCCTCCACAGAGGCTGGGCCCAGACTCACAGCTGATGTGCCCCAAGATACCGAACATGCCTCTTGTCGGGGAAGATTTAGGGTTGGAGTGGGGTTGCTCCTGGGTAAAGCTCCTCTCCAGAGGGTCCCTGCAGTGACTGCAGAGCTGCTGGGACTAGCTTGCTAATTAGACACCGTCCACATTTTACCTGAAACTCAACTCACTTGATAGCTATACTTATTAGCTCAGATTGCTGTTTAAAGAATGATAAGACAATTTAATGACATAGGTGAATATTTATTTCCATAGTGAAGGAAGCAGATTAAGAAACAAGATGGTACTAATTGTATTTCTTAATTATATGTGTTTCTTTGTTAAGACAAGCCTATTGTGCTTATGTAAGACATTAATGACAGGAAAAACTGGGTGAAGGATACACAGGAGCTCTCTGCACTATTTTTCCCAACTTTTCCATAAGTCTGAAATTATTCCAAAATCTTATAAATTGTCTTAAATGCATTTTTATTGCCTTATTTAACATTTTATTTTACTTGTCATTTTATCTACTTAATAAAAAATTAAAATTTCATAACAAAATGAGTGAATAGCCAAAATTAACACACTGTATATCTTCAATGTAGTTAATCAGAGTAGAAGTTATTTAACATTAATAAAACACTTTTAACATCAACCTGTTTCATTACCTATTAATTTATATTTACTAAAATGTATGATTATATATATTGCAAACCTATTTATAGGTACATTATAGAGAAAAATATATAGAAAACATATATTTTTGATGATAGTCACAGCTTTATTGGAAGCATTTGGAACAAATCTTACTTTTTCCTTAGTCTTTCTTTATTCTTAGGGTTTTTCTAGACATGTATAAGCTAACTTTTATACAATTATTACCTTAATATGTAATATACAATTGCATGCACTGTAGTTATATAAGACATAAAAACAAAATTAAATAAAATTACTCTCAATTTTATTTATATTAAAAGTGGCCATGTGGATTTCACAGGAAGTCTGAGATCAACCAGGAGGCCAAAATTGCAGAAAATTGAGCAAAGCTCTTAGTAGAACAAAACGTGTTCTGGCTACCATTGAACTTCTAAGTACTAGATGTGGTTAATATGACTTGGACAGAAGCAACTAATTATACTTTTGGAGCTACAGAGTCAAATCAATAATGCTAGTATTCCTAAATTAACATGATGAAAAGCTTGATAACTACGGCCCACCTAATGAATAGGTCACAGAAAGGAAAACCCTTTCTCTTTGTAAAGCTTAACATTAAAATTAGCTGTATCTGTTACACTAGGTGCAAAAAAGAAAGACAGAAGCTTGTTCATTCAGTTGCAGTTTTGCCTTCTGAGCTCTCTATGCCTGAGTAATTCATGACTCAGGAGGTGGAGAAAGCTGGAAGACTCTTCATGCAGAACAAATCAAGAAGAAAATAATTTCAAATGTTAAAGTGATGAACTGTGCTTCTCTGGAGGTCTAATAATTTTTCCCAGGGAAGTAACAAAACAGACAAGTGGAAGATGAATGAAATGTTGTGGCAATAGTGCAGTTGGTCCTGCTGTGGCCTTGAGCATGTGAATAGCAAGACAGAGGCAAGAAGACCCCAGACTCTGGCCAGAAACAAAAATATTCAGTTTGTTGTTGTTGCTGTTTTTTGCTGCAGGATTCTGAGTGTAAAAGTAGTCCTACTTGTCAATCAGCTAAGTTGCAGGGGCTAATAGATTCTGGTGTTTAGGGGGGTCAACACAGAATTTAATTTAACATCTCACAATACACCCACATGCCCAGAAAATGTGGACAGCTTGATAGGGTTCACTGAGCCAAAGAAGCAAGACCCAAACAGTGCATTAATGTATAGGGGAAGAATAGTTGCAATCAGCCCCTTGTGAATTGGACAGAGGGCTTGGAGATGAAGCAATTATCAGCCATCGGGGATTAATAGTAAAGTGTGAATACCAAGCTGTATATGTTAGGGGCAGAATATGTTGCCTATAGAAAACAACAAAGGACGTTTCTTACTATTAAGTGAGATTAAACGTAATGGCCTGATTTAATCACAAAGGCAGAATTAAATTCAGATGGCAACTTCAAAGTGGACACATGAACACAGGCCACTGCTTGCATTTACATATAGCTGGCATAGCTTGGCCTGCCACACAATAGGGTAAAGTTTCTTTGGCCACTTAAACAATTTTCTATTCTTCACTTTTTTTTTTTTTCTTGAACACTCACTGTATTTATCTCCCAATTGCATTCAGTTAATAAGAAGGAGCTAAGAGTTATATTTATTCATGGATGCCATAATTTTTAATTCTTTCAAATTATGAAAAAAAAAGCTTCACAAGATCAACAAGAACAGAGTAGTTATAAACAGATTGGCTCCAAAAGAGGAGACAAGAAGAGAGAGAAAAAGAGAGAAAAGGAAGGAGAAGCCAAAACCAACTAAAAGAGAAAAAGAAAAATCTTTCCTAGGGTGATCAGCTTCTTTTATTTTTTAAAAAATCAACTCTGCACTTAAGAGCTCAGCCTTTGCGCTCTCACTCCAAGTCCCGGGAAGTGCAGCCCTCGCTCTGCCTGCCTGTGTAAGGTGCAGGGAGTTACACTAGAAAACAGACTGCTTCGGCCTTCCTTTTCTCTTGCTCAAGCCTGGCTCCCTCATTTGCTCTGTTTCTAAGGAAATTCTCGGAAGTAGCTTAGGGAACATAAGCCTGTCGCAGGATTCAGAAGGGCAGAGGCACCCACTTCTCCTGGATCCCTGGGGAACTGCAAGCACCCTGAAATGACCGAAAACTTCAGTAGTTTGGGTGAAAGGTACATTGCCTCTGTCTAGTACCCAAGGACTAAATACATTAAAGACTTTTAGGTTCATAAATGCCCCTAGAAAATGTTATGTTTTTATTTCATATATTATTTTCATAATATCACAATAAATATATTGTAATAATATAGTAACTATAATTATAATATAGTACATATATTATATATTATATGCACTACAAATTATATAAATAATTAACAAACCTATGTTTCAAGTTGGAGATCTTTTTTTTTTTTTTGGTGGAACCAGGGATTGAACTCAGGCCCTTGCACTTGCCAGGGAAGTGCTTATTCTACTGAGCTATCTCCTTGGCCCCTGGACATCATTCTTAAAGAATTTACTCTCCATGGGTACAATCTAAATCCTTAAAGAGGGGCTGGAGTTCAATTACCGGTTCCACCAAAAAAAGAAAAAAGCTGCTTAAAGATTCATGTATTGGGGCACTCGTCACAAAGTAGTTGTTAATATTAAAATCAAAAAAGAATCAATTGAAATATTCATCTTTATGAGAAAATTTTAATATTATACCATGTACTTACAATAAAATACCATGCAGCCATTATGATCTGAAATGAATAGAAATAGTGGGGTTTTAGGTGTTAGAGAAAGAGAAAGGTGTATAAAACAATTTGTAGAATTAAGGCACAGTATCTGAAGTACAGGGATACATGTATGGAGAGAGGGAGGGAGAGAAAGAGGAAGAGAGATTTTTAAAAAATTACAAATTTTTGCCCAAATTTTAATGTTCGCTTGTATCTAGGTAGTGGAGTTCAATGATTTTTGTTTGTTTGTTTTCTTGGCACTTACTGATTTCTTTCTTTTATAATCAGAAGAGAAATCAATTTTATTTTTGAAAAAGAATTATGCTTTTGGGAGAGCTTGGTAAGCATTTGGGCAGTGATTTGTAAGGGGGGAGATGAGCCCTTCCGAGGCCAAAATGAGCTCACAGTCGGTCAGGCCTGTGGGCTCTGGGCTATGCTGCAGAAGTGGCTGCCACAGTGAATCTGGGTAACCCTCGACTCCTTGCTTCTCCCCTTTCTTCAAAATCCTTCATCAGGTTTTTGGGAATTTATTTTCCTTTTCCTTTCATTAGCTCTCAGTGTTAACAGAGGTTTTCTGTTTGATTTGACCCTTGAAAAGAGCAGGTTGTTCATCTGTAGCGTTGTTGCCGTGTGACGTCGAATCAGCCCAGCTGGGAGAAACGCGGGCAAGAGGCAATCTGTGAGGAAGAGCTGGCATTCTGTGTCAAGTCCTCCGCAGTCAGATGAAACTAACTTGCAATTGCGTGTGTCTCTTTTCTGAGAAACTGGCTAAGTAATATAAATTCAGGGCAAATTCAAACTGCCTGGGTGACCTCCAAACTTGCCTGACATCAGGTGTGGTCAGGGAAAGTACTTCCCAACCATATCCTCCCAAGCCTGTACCATTTCACTGACTGTTCAAACTCTGGTTCCGCTGAATTGCTCTGCACCATCTGTGGGCTCAGGAAAAGGAGAACATACCAGGGGGGATGAACAGAGGCTCACCCTGCTTCGATGTGTGGCCTGCTACCGCAGACAGGCCCCTCAGCGGTGTCTGGAGCCACAGGCAGAGCCAGCGCGCATCTCTGAATGTGCCTTAGCCACACGCACCTTCAGGCACCCTTAGGCGGAGATGTCGACTGAGGGGCAGCAAGTAACAGCTGCACAACAGTCGCAGCCTCCACAGCTCTAGGGGCTGCTGCTGCCCACCTGCTGCACACAGCGCTGCTGGAGAAAGACTGACAAACAGAAATGGAATTGCCAGATCATTCTCAGGCAGGATAAGGCACAGGAAACACACCTTTTCTGCCTTGGATGCCTCAAGGATCAGGGTAGTAACGTCCTGTTGCAGCCCGGGACTTTCTGAAGTCATTTGTCGAAGGTAGTGGTCTACATCAGGTTAGATGTGCTCAGACAACTTGCTCTGGGATTCTAGAAGAGCAGTAGTTGCTTCATTTTTCAGGAAAACAGGAATAGTGAAAGTGTCGGGCATCTGTAGAACATGAAAAGAATACAGAAAAGCATATTTTTTTTCAGTCTTTTTAATAATTTATTTTTTTTTCTTAGAAAAGCATATTTTTTAAACAACTAAATTTCTGACTTCAAAAAACAGAGGTTCTTATAAAATTCAAATACTGAAATACAAGCAAAAGGAAGCGTGGCTCATGGAATTCCACCTCCCACTGATAACACTGTCAGTGCTAAAGGCTGTGCTTTCAGTTGTTCCTTCTGAGGCTAGAACATGTTTTTACTTTTGCCTAACTAGAATCATATGAGCTATATTATTTAATTTCCTCTTTTTATTTCAACACTGTATCAGAGCATATGGAAATGTAGTGCTCTGAGAAATAGTGAGAATATAATAATAGGATTAACATAGTAGCAACAGAACCATAGTTAATATTCATTATAACCTGGATTGTGCACGGAACATTTTTCCAGAGAACTTATCTTGGTTACTTTCCTACTACTGCGACAACTACCAGACACTCAAAAGTTGAAGGAAGAAAAGCTTCTGTTGTCTTCAGCAAGCCAGCTGGAAGCCCCATAACCCAGTCACCTTTGACAAAACCCTTATAACTAAAAGCCGGGCGTGGTGGCGCAGGCCTGTAATCCCAGCACTCGGGAGGCTGAGGCAGGAGGATTGTTGAGTTCTAGACCAGCCTGAGCTACAAAGTGAGCTTAAGGTCAGCCTGAACTGCAGTGAGACCCTGTCTCAAAAAGACAAAAAAAAAAAAAAAAAAAAAAACCCTTATAACTACATAAGGTTCTTGGGGGACATTCAATATTTATCTTAACAGAACTGAAAGTAGGAAAACTGTGCAGCTGCAACGAACTCTGCTTGGAGTCACGCAGTCATACCTGAGTCTCATCTGCACAGTGGGGTGTAAGTCAGCCTGGGGAGATGCCCTGGCCCTGGCCCTAGGAGGCAGTTGGTGAAGCACAGCTCCTACTTGGAGAGAGGAGGTACTCCTCTCAAGCACACCCCGTGGACGAACTGAGTCACCCTGAGGTTGGGCATGAGAGGATTTGGTTCTGTCTTCCTGTAAAGGTCACTGTCGCTGCTGCCCAATCTGCAGCGCTGTGACTGCCACTGCTCCAGCCCCACCTCCCTCCAGATCATTCCTCCCACTTCGCCCAGGGTGGGGGGGCTGACAGCACTAAAGCTCACAGGAAGACAATCGCTCAGCACAAAGGCCTGAAGTGCTCCAGTGAAAGATCACTAAGTACTGTCATCTGGTTCAGAGAGGAGGCCAGGGAAAGGCGCCGCCCACTGAGAACTCCAGAGCTAGGGGCAGGATCTTAACCTCAGCCTGTGCTGGGGGTGTCCAGAGGAAGGACAAAGAATCTCCTATAGGAGCTGGGAGAATTTGGGAGTGAGGCTGGCTGCAGGATGACAGTTGCCTGAACAGGCTCCTTGGACTACCAGAAGCCTAAGGGTCTCTATCACCCCATGAGTGGGCTCAGGCCCTCCTTCATTCACCAGGCTGGGTAGGAGGCAGGGTGCCCTGAAAGGAGACAGAAGCAGAGGACCAGCCACTGGGCTACTCAGGCTCTCAGATAAGGGCCCCTCCATAGTCTCCTATGAAAGGATGAAACTTCAGGAGGCTTTTTGTAGAATCCCAGAGACCAAAGTTCCCTTAGTTCTTAGACTACCCTGTGTAATATTTCATGTCAAAATAACTACTACTCAATGTCACAATGTGAGTTTACAAATGTGATCCCAATTTCAAAGACTTAAATAAAACAGAGGTCTGAAGTAAAAGTGAACAAGAAAAGAAGGAGAGACTACAAACTTCTTGCCCTGAATTGTCTCAGTGAGCTGGGGACAAGGACCCTAACTGTGGTCTATTTCTTACCAGAATACTTAAAGAATGCTCACACTCAGAAAAGATATAATTCAGGAACTGCCAAGAGCTGAAATCACTCCACTAGTTCAAAACACAATATGTTGTTTAAAATGTGAATCTGAAAATCAAACAGCAATTTTGAGGCTTTGAGCAATGTAATTAACTTCCAGGGTCTCAGTTTCCTCATCTGCAAAAAGAGGAAAATTGAAGATTAAATCTACTAAGCTGCAGGACCGGCCAGATAGCTCAGTGGGCTCAAGCTCCTGCTTAGGCACAGTGCCAGAACCAGGTTCAATCCCTGGCACAACAAGCCATTCTGGCCCCAGAGCCAGGGCACACTGTGTGACTGGGCTTGGGCGTGATGGCAAGCGCCTGTAATCTCAGCATTTGGGAAGCTGAAGACAGGAAGATCGTGAATCCAATCTGTGCAGTGAAACCCTGTAGACCCTGTACTAAATACATAAAAAAATCTATTAAGCTGCATAAAAAGTTTAGAACAGCCCCACCTACAATAGACTTTCAACAAATGCTCATTATCACAATCTGCATCACCTTCATCAATGATATCCCTTTGAGGGGGTGGAATTCTTGGTGAATTTAAATTCCTTCATCTTTGTTTAAAAAAATCATGTGTTATTGCTACAAGGAGAAAAGATAAAACTCTTTGGAGAAAGAAAATAGTCTCAGTGCTGCCTTCAAGAACAGTAGCAAAGAAGAAAAAAGAGGATGTCATTACTTCTCAAACAGAAATTTGCTTCCTTTGTAATTAGAAAAGGATAAAGGTGAGAGTTAAGGTTGTGCCGTCATAGCACACATAGAAACTGGTTATGCAGTTTTCATAGGACATAAGCTCAGGCTGAGGACAGAGTCAGACATTGCTCAGGTTGCCTGACTGTGAGACTGAGAGTGCTGCTATGGCTTGTGTCTAGCTGTCTCCCCAAAGTATCTGCGGTTGTACGTGGGGCTTTTCAGAGGTTATTGGATCTGGGGTGTGTGATGCTGGTGTTAAGGATGTGATGTTGGGATTGATTTAGGGTGTAATGATAGGATTAGTGGTGCTATACTTTTGTGGGGATTGAACTCAGGACCTTCAGAGTGAGTAGCCTGGATAGAATATAAAGAACAGAAAGGGAGCTGCTGTTTGTCACTTGCTGCTTCGCTGCATTGCTGCTTGATGCTTTCTGCCTGCCATGAGTGATTTCTCCTCCACTATGCCACCCTGCCCTGGAGCCAGGCAACTATGAACTGAAGCCCCTACAAACTGTGAGCCAGAATAAACCTTTCCCTCTTTGGCTTTGGGGATCTAATATTTTGTCTTAGCAATGAGAAAAAAGTAACTAAAATAAGTACTGAAGGGGACAGTTCCAGGCAAAAAAGCACAAGCCTGGTCTTTGAGCTAAAGAGCTACCTTTGTGGCATATCTATGTCCCTAGTTAGCAGAGAAGCCCTGGAATCTGTGCCTTACGACCCAAAATATAAACCCACCCAGCTAAGTGTGAAGCCCCCTCTGTGCTCTGAGAGTTTTAAGAATTATAGAGGCAGAAAGGAAGGAAGGGTAAGTGAAAAAGCAAGCAAGTTCGTTATTGGTCTCCTGACCACTTCTTTGCTAGTACTGGGGACTGAACTCAGAACCTTCACAACAAGTTAAACCCCCAATTTATTTTTATATTTTTATTTTGTGATAAGGTCTGACAAAGTAATTAACTTTCCCACACTGGGCAAATTTGTCATCCTCCTGCCTCAGCTCCCAGAGTGCTGGAATTACAAGAATGCACCATCCTGATCTATTTTGTGAAAGAACAGGTAAAGTAGCATCTTTAGGAACCATGGAGGATTGGGCCCCTATTTTGTGCTTCTAGAAGGACCAAAACACACCCTCAGTCCCAGGGACGCTGCCAAGTGCTCAGACTCAGGAGTTCAAGAAGGAAGTTATGACTTGCTTGGGGAATGAAGGTGAAAGTGCAAAATAACTGTTACGGCTTGTCTCTAGATGCTCCCCCATCCCCCAAAGCGCTATACACTTTTAGAAGGGGCTTTTTCAGAGGCAGCTAAATCTAGATTTTGTGACTGATTCATGGTTTAATGCTAGGATTAAGGGTGCTGGACTGAAGGATGGGTGATTGCTAGATCAGTCCACTGACTGAATTCATGCTGCTCTAATTCCAACAATCTGGATAGGATAAAAGGGGAAGGAAGGAAGGAAGGAAGGAAGGAAGGAAGGAAGGAAGGAAGGAAGGAAGGAAGGAAGAGGAACTCCACTGTCTCTTCCTGATATTAAGATTAAGACTGGAAAGCTAACTAATCTGGCAGAAGAAATTTCAAGGCAGTTGAATGTTAAAGCAGTGGTATGACTACTGTTGGGGATTGTTAGCATTGTTAGCCAAATTTATATTGTAGAATCAAGAGCAAGGAGCCTAGAAGAATGTTTTAAAACATTTTGAGCTTGGCCAGAAATGAATCTTCAGTAAAGCTATGGACTGCAAAGAGAGAGCAGAAGGGATCTTGATTGCTGAGAAGGAACAGGAGAATAGAAAAGATGGCCTGAGGCATCATAAAAAGCAGCAGCACTTAATGTTTTTCAGCCTCAAAATTGTACCTTATCTTGCTTTCATTCCTCCTTCAGCCATATTGTCTCAGGCCTTCCCCTTCAAAGTATTCAAATTTATTCTCCACTCTGCACGTAAATATTGAATTTCCTCAAAGTTAAAAGCAAGGTTCTCTCCTCCTTCCACTCTAACTCTTCCTGGGAATTCTTCCTGTTCATGGCTCTAACTGGTGTTTGTGTGGCTATGATTCTTAACTGCCAGTCTACATCTTCAGAAATCATGTCCCTGCCTACCTAGTGCACATCTTCTGCTGGATGTTTTGAAGGCACCTCATACAACAGCCAAAGCAAAGTTCAAGATCTTTCCTCTCACACACTGGACCCTTCCATCATCCCTTATCTCTCTATGGAACTTCCATGCTGGCAATTAGGAAACTCTCCCCCACTGCCTTCTTCTTGCTCCCTTTGAAACAAACTAAAGATGATCTTGCCATGGCAGGAAAGCTTCCTTCATGTTCTCTTAATTTTGAAGAGTAGAAATGATGCCATGAACATCTGAGGCTCACAAAGTCCAGCTCCTGATATCGTCTGCTATGGTGTGGGCATGTGGCTGGTCCCCACAGGCTCGCTTTCTAGAAGCTTCACCTCCACCTAGTGATGTTAAAGGTATTAGGACTTTGACCAGTGGGTCTAAGAGAACAGACTTACAGGGAAGTGACTGCATCACAGTGCTCCTCATGAAAGAATGGCTCCACTTAATTTCCCGAAGAGCAAGTTTATACAGACAGGAGCCTGGCCCTCCCCAGTCTCTTCTCTTGTCATGTGATCCTTTCCATCACATTCCACCAAGAAATGTCTCCTATTGTGTTATGAGATGGCTGGGGACCTCACAAGGTGCCAGTGTCACACTGTTTGGCTTTCACGAATCATGAGCCAAATACACCTCCTTCCTTTATAAATCACCCAGCCTCAGGGACTTATTATAGTAACACAAAAAGAGAAAGCAGCAGCACTTTCTGCTTGTCAGCCTCAAAATTGTACCTTATCTTGCTTTCATTCCTGCTTCTTCAGCCATATTGTCTCAGGTCTTCCCTAAAAAAACTAAGACAGTCCAGATCTTTTTTAATGTTTTACATCTCCATAATAAGAATTATTTTAGAGCCATTATACAAAGACCTATCTTATTTATTTAGTAACTTGGGAACTCTGGGATTTGTGCTTTTTCTTGAATCTCAGTTTTACTGTAGGAGATAATGTCTGGAATACCCTTAAATCCTATCAGATCCAGAATATTGTCCTCTCAGAGTATATATCCAATGAAGTATAACGATCCTTACAAATAAAACCACACAAAAGGGACTAAAGGAAAAGGAGTTTTACGGAGAGTGGGAAAAATGAGAAGGATACACATGAAACAGAATTCCTAGAAAAACAGTAAAATAAGAAATTTGTGCTTTAAAATGTCTAAAAAACTAAAGTGATATTTCCAGGGATGTGGGGTTTGTTTGATTTTTAAAACTATGTAAAAAGTCTTCAATGGAGAAAAGAGGAAGTAAAAGGCATGATCAGGCTCTATAATCCGTATAGAATAATATCTGTGTCAGAAATGGGATCATAAGGGGTGGCAAGATAGCTCAGCAGACTAAAGCGCCTGCTTAGGCAAGCTTAAGCAAGCGCATGGGCCACAGTTCGATCCCTGGCATCACATGCTGCACCAACCCCACCCCCAGGGCTGGCTGATCCAGCCAGAGTCCAGGCATGGTGGTGCACACCTGTAATCCCAGCACTGGGGAGGCTGAAAGCAGGAGGATCACTATGAGTCTGAGCTGCATAGTGAGACCCTGTAGCAACCAAGTACATTTTAAAAAAGAAAAGAAGTGAGATAATAAAATAAAGTCTATCTATCTAGTCTAGTATCTCAGGCATTGCATGTGTGTAAACAGAAATTAGTCAACTTTCTGCAGATAATACCAGCAGTCAGGTCCTGTGCCCGGCTGTTCTGTATTGGGGGATGTGAGCAGCAACAGTTCTGCTATGCCAACCCAAATCATTGATCTACAAAGAAAGCCTCTCTATTCTATTCAGACTAGGTACTAAATGCTTTAATTGATCAAAGAATTTCAAAGGTTCTGTGATTTAAGTACTTTGTAAAGATTTTATGCAATCTTTGGGATTTACTATGGAGTCTTCTCAGAAGTATTTTATCTTTACAGCCCACAGAAGGCCAAAGTAAAGATTTCATCTCCAAAAGAGTGAAGTAGTGGGAAGGAGAAGGCTTGGGATCCTTGATTCCAAATTTTATTTTTATGCTTTCCTAGCTATGTGACATGGGGAAAGTTACTGTCTCTAAACTTCCATTTCTTCATCTGTGAAGTGGTAAAAATTATATTTACATCATGGGTGTGGTTTTAGGAGGAAGTGCTACTGATACAGGGAGATAAACTGATCTCAGGTGGGTGACCTCCAAACAATATAGGGGACCTCCAAATGACATAGGGAAAAATGACCTCTGGACCTGCGTGAGTTCGAGTTCTCTAAAACCGAAGAATGAATTTTAGGACAAATGAAGGTTATGAGCAGAACACATTTATTGAGGGAAATAATATATGAGCTGCTGTCCAAGAGAGGGACAGGAGTGGGGCCGGAGTGGGGCCCGAGCAGGTCATTCCCCAGGAAGCTGTCTCTTTCAGGGACTTTTATAGAGGAAAACCATGTGGTGAGGTGGGTCTAAGGTGGCAGAAAAGACAGGGGAACTCGCTCAGGTGGGCATGAGGTGGGACAAAACCATGGTTAATCAATAAAATTACAAGCACCATTGCTCAGATTAAATTGATTAAGTTCAGGAACAAATAGGGACGTGAGTCATGTAGCAAGCAGGACAGGGTCTCTTCCTGTTGGGTGTTGGGCTAGTGACTCAATAGGGCTCTTTCAAGGTGATTGATATCTATTTAGAATGTCAATCCCTGATGCCCATCCCTAGGGAAGTATGTAGCTGTGTTTCCTTTTTTGTCTTGGTCTTAAGGTGTGGCCCATATGGGAGTGTCTGTCTCTTCCAAGTTGCAAAGTCACTTTGCCTTCCATCCTGTCTCCTTGAGAGCCTGGCCCTGACTGCCTAGAATATTTCTGTCTAATTTGGTTGGCTATGATACTATCATACACAAAAAGTACTTGGCATAGTATTGTTAGGTCCAAGATCGGGCGTGGAAGGAAGGACACCAAGAGCCGAGGCCTTGTGGAAGTTCAGGATTTATTCCAGAGGCTGTGTCGACACAGGGCCACCAGGCAACTGGGCCACAGTGACCCCAAGCCTTAGATGACTTAGGATTATATAACACTTTTGGCGGCAAAGCAGCAAGCAGAGTGACAGAAGCCAATCGCGTGTGTTAGCTGGGCTTACATTCGAACAGATAGGATGGCTCGTATTGGTCTTTGTAACAATTGGGTGGTGTGGGTCGTTAGGGAGGTTTGTTCTAGGAAGGGTCTTGTCGTCCCGGGAATTGTTGGTTTCGGTGGGGTTATCTTAAGAACATCTGCAAGCTGTGGGGCACATAAGGACATCACATGGACATCACGTGCTGTAGGGTAGGGCAGTAACCATAGTAACCTTAACAATCTATTGTGACTCAGTAACAAGGTCTGTCTGACTCATGGAGTCTGTTTGACTTGGACCTTACAGTATCAATAATATCCGGTCAACTTTATCTCTTTTTCTCATTTTGTCTTGATGATTAAAGTGTTTGAACCTTAATGGTTGTCCTTCTTAGAAGCATTTAAAGAATACTATTCTGACTTGCTAAGAAATATTCATAACAAAAGAAGGTATTAAAACTTTTATCATTTACATGAAGCTGCATTTTTCATTACAGCAGCATGTCTCCTCCTTGAGGTCCCAGAAATTGGCTTTTTCTTTTCTTTCTGTTTTTCTTTTCTGGTTTGTACTAGGGATTGAACTCAGGGCCTTCATTCTGAGCTTCAAAAAAAGATTTTTTTTGCTTATTTTATTTTGAGAAAGTCTCTCTAAGTTGCTAAATTGACCACAGTGAGCTTAAACTTGTGATCCTCCTGTCTCAGTCTCCCAGAGTGCCCAAGTAGCTTTCTGTAACCCTTCACTGATTTTATAATTTAGTAAACTGAGGCACAAAGAGATACATAAAAGTCTTACCACATCAACAAAACGTGCCACACAACAAAGCACTTTAGTGAGCCTGACTGCTATACACTGAATCAGCAGAATCAATGCAAGCACATTAGATCCCAAACATGGGTTTATATGTGACAAAAGTGACCATGTGCTTGGGCTTACTATGAATCTATAACGGAAGCAAGGTCTAAGATAGGCATGCTTGATGTCCCCACGGAGATCATGGCTTGGGCAAGGAAACGGATAACAAGCATCTTGTCATACAGTTTGTTTTTACTGACTTGCTATGTGACAATGGCTGTGCAGGAGAAGGACCTGGGAGAGGTGCACAAACAACATGGAGCTCTCACATACTTGGAAGGTCCAGAGAAGCTGCTGTAGGGAAGCAATATTCAACATAGATGTTGAAGACTCAGTAGAGTCCTCCCCTCTCCAACATATGGCAGGGTTCTCTGAGGAAGGAGCATAAGTCTGAGGATTGAGATGGTACCACATCCTGCAGGACCTGGTAAAGGATGAGACATCTAACCCCAGAACTCTAGGACCACACCGGTGAAGCCAGATAACAGTCTATGCATCTGAGGACATTGGTCACAAGAAGCCACAGCCTGCCTGCCTTTGTCACCATGAAGAATGCATTGGTCATGTCACATTAATTTTGGTAAATGATTGTCATCTAGATAGGCCACTAATCCAGAAATTATCTTATTATTGTGCAAGTTTAAGGCCAAAGTTGAAGCTTACTTTCTGATGTTCAATGTTGAATAAGCGCACCTTTGAAGGAGGACACCATGTGTTTACTCTCCAACTTCAGCTAAATATTAGAATAATTGGAGACCTAAATCCAGAATGCCTAGGCTTGCCTTGGACAGAGAAAAACAACTTCTTTAAAGAATGCAAGGCCCCATCAATTTTTTTCTTCATTTTCTAGGTTGGAATCTAGGGTCTCATGCCTGTTAGGCAAGCACTCTACAACTGAGCCCTTTTTATTTGACTTGAGACAGAGTTCCCCAGGCTGGCCTTGAACTTGTGACCCTCCTGCCTCAGCCCCCTGAGCAGCTGGAATAGATGATTTCAGTGTGCTGGCAAGTGTGACCCAAGAGATCCCAATGAGTGAATCTTCTCTTCCTCAAGTGGGAAGAAGGAGCGAGTAGCAGTGACAGCTCCACCAGGGGCTCAGGGATTTCATTTAAACAGAGAAGTGCTGTAGGCAGCGGAGTTAGATAGAAATATTCTAGGCAGTTAGACAGGGCCAGGCCCTCAAGGAGACAAGATGGCAGACAAGGTGACTTTGCAACTTGGAAGAGACAGACACTCCCATATGGGCCATACCTCAAGACCAAGACAAAAGAGGAAACACAGCTACATACTTCCCTAGGGATGGGCATCAGAGATTGATATTCTGAATAGGTACCAATCACCTTGAAAGAGCCCTATTGAGTCACTAGCCCAACACCCAACAGGAAGAGACCTTGTCTCATATTCATGCCCATTTGCTGCATGACTCACGTCCCTATTTGTTCCTGAACTTAATCAATTTAACCTGAGCAATGGTGCTTGTAATCTTATTGGTTAACCATGGTTTTGTCCCACCTCATGCCCACCTGAGCGAGTTCCCCTGTCTTTTCTGCCACCTTAGACCCACCTCACCACATGGTTTTCCTCTATAAAAGTCCCTGGAAGAGACAGCTTGGGGGGGGGGACTACCTGCTCGGGCCCCACCCCTGTCCCTCTCTTGGACAAGAGCTTTCCTTCCCTTAATAAGTCTATTCTGCTCATAACATCTGTTTGTTCCTAAAATTCATTCTTCGGTTTTAGAGAACATGAACTCATACAGGTCAGGTCCAGAGATCTTTTTTCCCTATGTCATTTGGAGGTTCAGCTTATCATTTGGAGGTCACCCACCTGAAAACAGTTTTTCTCCCTGTATCAAAAGGAAGAGACTATCCAAACACAATTCTATAAAACATAGAGGGGGCATCAGTCTGGACTCACATCTCCCACCATTCCACACTCTTTCCACAGAAGGAATTTCGGGTGAGACCAGCCAAGTGGGGGAGAGGCCATCCACTGGGGAGGATATAGAACTGGTGCTCTGTCTGTCCTCCCCACATCCACACAGCCCAGCAATCTGTAGGTTGTCCTTGACCCCTCCCTACCCCTACCTCCCGCGTGGGCCCCTCCCCTCCCCACCCTTCCCTTGTTGGGGGCAGTGAGGTCAACAATTCAACGTGGGAAGTCTCTCTGAGGAAGTGCCTGTCACAAATTTCACCCAACAAGAGGCTGCCTTCAAGCTTGGGCTTGTTAGGAAACCTCCTGACCACTAATCACTGGCCCAGCAGTTGAAGCAGGCTCTAGGAAAGAGAGGGCTAGGTGTCAGGGGTTGGGGAGCAGGCATCGAGTTGTCCAGATCATGTTTCCTGTCAGGTTTGTGCAGTGGTGATGCTGCCACTATGCATTCCCTGTCATATCTTGCCTCTTAGGTGCTTACCCTGCCCCTGTGTGTAAAATTCATGGGTGCATGAAAAGGGTAAGTAAGAGGAAGTGTCCAGTGCTGTGTTATGTGTCTTACTCTCTGAATGTGGCAAGAAAAAAACAGCTCAGGCCTAAAGACTAGGACTCTAGTCTCAGACCTTATATGTGGCCCTAGGTCAGTCACTGGACATCTCTGACATTTATTCCCCACTTGGAGGAAGTTGGAGCTCCTGGGGAGGGTATGCCTGAGCTTCCATGGGTGCTGAAAACCTGTGCCTTTTTGCCCCCATTCCCCACCTCAGGGGGAACAAATGAGGCCTTCACGTATTTGCTCAAGGAAAGAGCTGGCACTCTAGCTTGGTTGGAAAGCACAGGGTATTCAGTCCACATCAATAAAAGCAAGGGTTTCCAGTCAAATGTCAACCCTTAGACCTCTCAAAACAAAGTAATGCTCAGGACCTGCAGGAGATTAAAGACCAACTCAGGGAAGAATAACAATTGCTATGGCCCAGACCAGCTTCTGAGCCCTTTGCACTAATTAAGTCACTTGAGCTTGGTGAAATTATGTCCCCAGCTCCTTGAGAGAAATCCTGCTATTAGTGGTGTTTGATAAATCAGTACTTTGAGGTGCAGCAAGGTTCAGTCATTTGCCTAAGAGTATCACATTGCAATAAAGAAGCATAGAGAAAGAACAGAAGGTGTGGCCCAGGAGCAGAGCACTTGCCTCAAGTTCCAAAGGCCTTGGTTCCATCCTCAGCACCACAAAAATAAAAAAGCAGAAAAGAGGCTGGAACCCATGCAGCTGGCCTCTGGATGAGAGGTACGGGGTGGCCTTGGGGGTTAGATGGATGGTCAAGAAGTGTAAGAAAAGGCCAGAGCCTTAGCCAGGGCCCCTGCTGTCAGGCATGCCCAACTCCCAGGAGAGGGTGTGTCCTTAGGGGATTGTGCCTCCTCAAAGCTTTCTGCTCAGATTTTCCACCAGGCCCCAAGAGAACCTTTTTGGATTGCAAAAGGAACCTCTGGAGTCCCTGGACTAGCAGTGCCGAGGACTACTCCACTCAACAGCTATAGTTTACAAAAGCATGCTATCACCTTCAGATCAAAAGAAAAAAAATCACCATTGTGGCCCGAGTTATTTGGGGAAAGATTTTTAAATAGAAGGGTCTTGGACCTTACAACATCACTCCTCGGCATGTCGATGTTTTTCCATAGTCAGTAAGGGATCAAATAGAGGAAGTCATTCTCCTCTTGACTTTTCAGTTTCCATGACTTTTGCCTGTAATGTCTGAATACTTAGAAGCAAAGTAATTCTTGGGGATGAACTATCTCGATAATCAACACAGGAACTCCAGGTCCCATTGTGTTAGTGACACTCCTGCATTAGGGGTATCTTGTATGTGTTTCCACCAGTCTAGCAAACTTCTGCATTTTTAAGCCATCTGGGAAAGCAGCCTTCTGTGGGTGTCACAAGCATAGAAGAGAAGGCAGGAGACAGCAGTTGTGGGATCCTTGGCACACCTGCAGGAAAGTACACTCCACAGCTGATGTTCCACGTGCAAAAAGAGCACTCTAGTCTCATCTGAACCAAATGTCTGCCAACTCCCCTCTCTTGTCCGGTTGTCCAGCCTCTCTACTGGCTAGATTTGCTCACTCAGCTAGCCAAAGTAAGACTTTTTTCCCCCAACTGACAAAGCAAACAAAAGCTGCTATATGGTCTGATATTTGAGTCCCATTTGAGTCTTTCATTGCAAACCTTTCCAAACGAGACACCTGCAGCAGATATGGAGCATAAATGCCTCTGAATCAAATAGTTCTTACATGACAGGGAGCCTAGACAGTTAGGGCCCTCCCTTGTCCCACAGAAAACTTTGTGCTTTGTCTTCTGAGGAATTGGAGAACCCTTTTCTTCCTGATGCATAACTTGCAAACACGGATAAACCATTTCCTTACAAAATGGGGTGACTTAAACTTGGCTTGAATCTATTTCTTGGTCCAGTTTTTTGCATAGAATAGTGCTATAACAACTTGCTACACAGAGAGAGAGAAAGAGAGAGGGAGAGAGAGGGAGGGAGGATAACTGGAAATAAAAACATCACAACCTCATGGTCTCAACGTCAAACCGGTGCTGATCCAATTCTTCCCCACTGCATGCGCTGTGTTTCTAAAGTCCCTTTGGCTGCCACTGAAAGCCCCTGCTTTTCCTGGTGCTGGGGAGATGCGCCTATGGGTAGGCAGAGGGTGGGGGTGGGGCAAAATGCTGGGCCTAAGCTCCCTCCTGGCTTCACATAAAGGAAGCAAAATCAAAACCCAAGCCTGGAGGGGGAGGAGGAGGAGGAGGAGAAAAAAACCTACTAAATTTAATTGGCTAGGAAACAGGATTCCTGGGGCCTATGCTTTCCCAGCTTCCAGAGAAAGATTTTAAGCAGGGACATTTCCCCGCCCTCGAGACCAAAAAAAAGGATTAAATTCGGGTTTGGTCTGGCCAGTACAAATTGCATGCAGAGTATACAGTTGCTTTGCATATTGTATGTGCTTTCATGAAGAGGGAAAGGGAGGTGAGAGGGAGGGCAGAGACGCGAAGGAGGGAGAAAAAAACTAAAAACAACTTGCTGTTTTCATATGGTCAGAGAAAACTGTTTTGTCTCCGTAACTGTGCAGAATGTCAGTGGTGGGCAGTGTCGTGACAAGGGTTTTTTTTTTTGTTTTTTTTTCTGTTTTGTTTTTCATCTTAAAGTTAAGCTAAGCTCACCCCCGAGCAGTAGCCCCCCGAGGTATTACAGCTTTAATTGTGTTCAGTATGATCTACTGAACAATATGTCTTGATAAATCTGAATAGCAATCCAGTGCGCGGTTCCCCTTGGCATTGCGCAAAGCCAGGCCCCGCTTTAGTGAGCCCGTTCAGGAATGTGGGTTAATTCGGCCGACCCTTTTTACCCCCACAGCTCTGTTTTTGTGAGGTTGGCAGAAACTGACACGTTTTCTTTTGCTTAATTAAGTTGTTCAGTAGAAGGCTGGTCAAACAGTTGCATCTACGTGGGGAGTCTGGAGACGCACAGAAAGCCCGTGGGCGTTTCCAACATAAAAAGGGGGATTCTGTTATTGTTTGGGTATAGACGGGTCATTTTTTCAAAGTTACTGCTGCCTGAGTGACCACAACCCTGTGCACAGCCCTGAAAGGACATTAAAGCTGCTTAAATACAGCTACCTTGGGTTCTAAAATTTATTTTTTAAAAGAAAAAGAGGGAGAGAGAGCAAGAAGGAAAGAACACACGCAAAAGAAAAACAAGCCAGTCTCGCGTATGTAGGATTTTCTTTCCAGCCTTTTTTTTTTTTTTCTTGAAGGCAAAAGGTGGGCTTATTTAAATAAGAGCTGTCCATACATTATGAGTTACAGTTAGTATGATCAAATTCTTCTCCAGTCAGGCAAACAAAATGGGTACCCATAAGGCTTGCCTTGGTCCAGAGCTGGGGACCTGTGCGTGGCCACCTTTATGCCCGGATGTAGGGCTGGGGAGATTCTCCCTCAGCCTCCTGGCTGATGACCTGCCCACTTTCCTTCTTTACTGATGTTATGGCAACCGCAAACAAGATCCATCTCCTGGATATTTAGAGACCCCAAGGACCCTATTGGAGATCTGCCCTCCTCTCTCCACCCCCCCAGGCACCTTCCATATTTCTAATACAAACCATCTTTGTCACTCACATGAAGATACTCCCACCGCCACCACTCCACTCTCTGTGGACATTTGGCCGCACCAGGAGTTTCACTGATTGCACAATCTGTACAGCATCCTTAAGAAAGGGCATGAGCACGTGGATAAGACTGGGAACCGGGCCTCTGAGTCTTCCTAGGAACAATGACTTCGATCTACTGTACAACCCCGAGTTCCTATGAAGGCCTTCGTGTTTCTAAATAACAGTGGATGCCTGACGCTGGATACCTACAGGCACCTTATATACATTTCTGAGCTCAGTCTGCCCTGTCTCTCTGTTGGCAATAAACCAGTATCTGCAAAGCCTACTGATTCAGTGCAGTGTTGTTCAGCAATACCAGTCTTCAACAGTTATGAAGCCAGGCTTCGGTTGCCTATCCACTGGGTTGCCAGGCTGTCTGAGGGATGTGTGCACACACTGGGTCTCAGCAGAGAACGGCAGTGCTTGCTAGGAAGCCACACGCTGAGTTCCCACTAGGCCCCACAATTGCAGCTGTTGCCAAGCTCCCCAGAGATAGCTTCTTTCCTTCTGGAGAGGAGAAGACTGGCTATCTAAATGTTCCAAGAATCTTCCCTGTGACTTTTCACTTCCCTTACTATACAAGAAAAAGTGAGAAAATTATTCAATTTAAGTGAGTGGCAAAATCATTTTTTTTAGCTCCTCAGAGTCTGTTTTGGGCTTTCTCTTTTTCTTTCTTTTTTCGTTAAGCAGTACTGAGCATTCAGCCCTACAGTCTGACACATACGAGGCAAGTGCTCTATCACATCCCCAGTCCCCCAAAATTAATTTTGACATACGAATTACTTAGATCAACAGTCTATACTGACATTTGTTTTTGTTTGGCTTTTTTTTACAAATTTATTTTCTTTAGGTTATGCATATGTTTATTAACTTTGTTTTTTTTAATTTATTTTTATTTTATTGAAGTACAAATATCAATCAGACAGTTTTAAGACACCTTAACAAGACAGATTCAATAAATTAATACATTGCAAACTGTTTTCATACTGTTTTGGTATCGTACAATGTGCATACATGATATTATACTTACACGCATTATTATAGCAGATGTCTCTTATCAGTAAATTAAGAGTGTAGTTGTTTACTTATCTTATTTTTTATACCTGAATTATATCAAAAATTCAATAATTATTTTCCTAGTGGATGACCATAGTACTAGAAGCCGACATAATATCCTGTCCAACCACCATTAGTGCAAATCTTGCCTCTCATAGGATTATGTAGAAGTACAGCATTATCTATCCCAACTGTACTGTCTATACACACATCATGATTTTTCTTTCTATACCCCTTCCTTTGTCTACACCTGTCAAAGATGGGCACTCCATTGTCATTCAACTAACTTAGGTGCTTAAACTGGACAACACAATCCAACACAGTCCAGCATTCCACAACAATAGTGAGTTATTCAAAGAAGTTGTTGACCATAGCCATTTACAGCTCAGCTTAATATTATGACCCGCGATGAATACTTCATTTTTATACTTTTCTGCTAGATGGTTAAGACCTAGATAGAGCAAGACTTATATACCAACACATGAACTTTATGTTTCTTATGTAGTCAATGAAGTCCCCTCAGGGTTTATCTTGTAGTCCTGTACATTATTCTGCAGATCCTTTGTCTGTCATCCATGTGGATGAGTCACGGCCAATGCTTGACCAGTTTGCTCTCTGTGAGAGCCTGAGAGAAAGTTTTTTCTCCATGTCACTCTCCCCAGGCACACTATAGAACTTCAATCTCTTTCCTCTGTGGCTCCATAATCTCCTTGTTCAGAAAATTTGGAGCTCAGCTGAGTTTCATGATGTTGCAATACAGGTTCTCCTATGTCCTGAGTCTTCGCTGACCTTGAAAGGCTAGGGACAAAATGTTGGCTGGCCTTGTGGCTCTTCTATTTCTCCAACTCTGATTTGTGAACTTAGGTTGTTAACCATCCAGAAGAAAAGCTGATTAGTATCCTGCAGCATATGCCATTCACTTTGCCTTATCTGACTCAATTGATTTTAGTTGTTGTTGTACGTTTCCTTTTGTATTTCTGCTTTTCGCTTGTTATACTAGGGAG
>PVKA01022989.1:0-36278 GCA_004027165.1 Ctenomys sociabilis | reverse complement strand
CAAGATAAACCCTGAGAAGACTTCAATGACCACATAGGAAATATAAAGTTCATGTGTTGGTATATAAGTTTTGATCTACCTAGGTCTTAACCATCCAGCAGAAAAGTATAAAAGTATAAAAATGAAGTATACATCATGAGCCCATAATATTAAGCTGAGCTGTAAATGGATATGGTCGACAATTTCTTTGAATAACTCCTTATGGTTGCAGAATGCTGGACTGTGTTGGATTGTGGTGTCAAGTTCAAGCACCTAAGGTAGTTGAATGTCAATGGAGTGCCCACATTTGACAGGTGTGTACAATAGAAGGGTTGTAGAAAGAAAAAATCATGATGTGTGTGTATAGACAGTACAGTTGGAATAGATAACGCTGTGCTTCTACATAATTCTATGATAGGCAAGATCTGCACTAATGGTGGTTGGACAGGATATTATGTCGGCTTTTAGTGCTATGGTCATCCACTAGGTAAATAATTATTGAATTTTTGATATAATTCAGCTATAAAAAAACTGTAAATATAATATCATGTATGCACCTTGTACAATACCAAAACGTTATGAAAACAGTTTGCTATGTATTAATTCATCGACTCTGTACGGTTAAGGTGTTTTGAAACTGTCTGATTGACATTTATATTTTAATAAAATAAAAGTAAATGAAAAAACAAAGAAAAAAAACAATTAACAACTAAAAAGAAAAAAATAGAGATTGAATTCTCATTGAATATATAATAAATAATAGGATCATGAAAAATTAATCTAGTTTAAATCATGTAAGAATTGGAATTATTGTTTTATATTTTGTTCACTTATTATACAAAATATTAATGCTACGCTGCTACCCCATATATATTTTCAAATTACTTCATTTCTCTTAGTCTCACTTTTCTCAGATAAAAGTGGTTCAACTAGATGATCTTTAAAAGTCCTTCCATATCCAAAATTCTTTGATTTAGTAATAAATTAAACTTGAATAATTGATGATTCAAGTTTAATTTGAATCTTGAAATCCATGAGATTTTTATTGGTTCTAAATATAGAATAATATAATATAATTCTTCAGTTCAAGTGCTAGAAGTCCCACGTGATCTGAATAAGTTTCAATGCAATAATTACTTTTGAATATCTAATTGCTATGAAATTTTGAAGGATAGTAATATTACAAGACGTACTTTTTGCACATGAACAATTATTATAAAGACCTAATAATCATAATTAGGTTACCAATTTAAGAGTATACAAATTAGTAAAACAAACACAAATAAGACTTTATGCATTTGTGTATATGTGGAGTTAATTAAGACAGTGAAATTTAATATAACATATCATAGCAAAATAACGTGTTCTTCAAAACAAGGTACTTTAACAATTGGTTTATCAATATTTAAATAGAGGAAGTTCCACTTCACAATACATACAATGAAGATGGAGTAAGTACCCCTATGTAACAATCATATTTTAACTACACCAAAATTTCAGATATACATCTTGAACTTGAAATTTCCAAGCAAAAGTCCCCATAATTTGTAAGTTTAAGAGAAAGTGAAATTTTATAATTGAATCAAACTGTGATATCAGACTCATGATGCTAGACGTTTTATCTCAAAGCATTATATTAATGTGAACTTGAAATGGGTATGTAGACAGTTGAAATATTTTCATCCTTAAGAGTAAAATGCTAATAATAGTACTTAAGAGAAATATTCTCTAAGTTAAATTGCGTTTTGTCAAAATGTGTAAGGAAAAAAAGTACGCAATTATTGATAGGAATTATACTTGAAAAGCCTCATTTTCTTTGCTAATGTTGACAGTGTTTTGAATTGAAGCCTGGATAAGAAACACTGAATTTGGAAGTCTTGTGCATTCACTACTACACAATAAACGCATCTATATACTGCAGATGTAAAAAAGATAGTGCATGGGAATGTCTATTTAGCTGCTTGAATCTATTAATGAGAGAAAGTTCTTCAAAAGAAGCATCAATGGTGCAGCAAGCTCCATTGGGTAAGCCCAAAAATAATGAAAAACATTTGTTTATTTATCATAACATAGTATCCAAAATGTAGGAAAACATAAAATTAGCTTTTTGTCATAAATTAGAAATCTATAAATTTTGTTGAGTAAAAAGAGAATTTTTCCTGTTATTAGTTTAACTAAATATTATGGTATCCAGAACCTGTACAAAAATAAGTAATGCTCTTTATGATTCAAGGAGAAAGTGATATTAAGTGGTAATAAGTAGGAGCAAAGGCCAGACACTAAGAGGATGGAGGGGAGATACAGTAGGGGCAGAGAACAAGACAGTGGATATTAAGATTACAGAACTAAGATGCAAATACAGGCAAATCTAAGAAATAAACATGGAAATGTTTTAAAGACTGTGCTACTCAATTTCCTCAAAATCACTGAAGCCTAATTAAGAAAAGCTAATTTTGTTTCTTTTGTAAACCTGAAACATACATGACTAAGTGGGGATTGCTGATGATGACATTAATTGGGCTGTCTTGTCACCAATGTATAAAAGTTCCTGACCTACATAATAGACTTAGTATTGCATACATCTGTAAGAATTTTCTTTATGACCTATCATGTTGATCTTAACAATTTCCTAAAACTATGAGTATAATACTGTAGGTAAGGGAAGAGGAATAGAAGTGACCCTGAGAACTTCATTGAACAAGTTTCCCTTTGGCAAGGAAAGTTCCATTTGGAAAGTTAAAGGTGTCACCTGTCATCCAAATACTTTTATTTCAACTCACACTGCAAAACATCATTTCACCTTTTGCTATAGGAAGCTAAAAAGGTCAAACAGTGGCAGTTTTACAGCCAAAGCATTTAAAGTGTAAGTCACTGAAACACTTGCTATCTTAAAAATGTTTTACTTTCCTACATTATTTTACAAGAAGCCCTATTTTATCCATAACAATACAAAAATTTGAATGCATTTTAATTTCCATCGCTTTTCAGTTAAAATTAACATATGAAAAAGATAATTTGTTTTTGAGCTCAGCTTTTATAATTAAGGAAGCATTACATGGAAGAATTATGCTTGTTTCTTTTTATGCCTTCTTATATCTCTGAAAGATGATTTCTAATAAATTGTGATATGTAGGTTTGAGACTTGAATTTATAGACCACATTTATACATGGCCGTCAAATGCCACATAAGAGAAAGCAACAAATCAAAGTTAATTTGTAATTGAAACTGACTATTACTAAGAGCAATGTAGCTTTAAAGAAACTTGACTCTTCAAAAGATGAATTTCTTGATGCTTCTTTGTTATTCAAAATTATTTTTAATCATTTAATAGATGAGATGTCTAAACATAGAAAGGCCAGATAGCAAGAGAATCTATTTCATGTTCTTTTAAAACTCACAGGATAAATGCCTTTGAGGATTTATTAAAATGCACTTCAGAGAATTATAGTACTTGGGAAAGTTTAAAGCAGCTTAAACATAAAATATAATTTCCACAATTTCTAAGGATTTTGATGTCCTCCTCCTACTAAACATACCATTTTTTAAAAATTTCCTGTTTTCATATATTAATTTCATTAGATTTATCTCTCTCTCTCTCTCTCTCTATATATATATATATATATATATATGTATATATATATATGTATATATACAGAAATACACACACGAGAGAATGAGTAATTTCGTGACACAAATAATCTAATACTTTAAAAATGAACATTTATTCATAAATTATTCTTATGCTTTGTTACAAAAAGCTATATTTAATACAGCTTAATTTGGAAAATCTTTATTAATATTAGCTTAGGCAATAATATATTTTGTTTTTTAAAATACATGATCTGAATAAACAATCTAAAATGATGTCTGAGGCAATTAAAATAAAGTTTGTTCACTAATTTGTTTACCTTTATAGACTTTTATGAAGGCCTGCTTGAGGAGAATTGGCTAAAGCTCTTGCTCCTTTCATTCTGCATCACTCATTTTCTGTGCTAACTACTCTATTTATCCAGCATCACAGGGAAGCACTGATATTTAACATAATAAATAGTTGAGCACAGTAGAGATACTGGAGCAGAAAAAGCCTTGGTAGTAAAATTCATGCTCGACTATGGGAAAATAGGATCATTTTGATTAATAGCCTTTGCTTAGTTAATAGGATCTGAAGAAATTTACCAACATGAATGTTTAATGTGCATTAGTTTCTGTGTCTTCCTATGGAATTACTAAGTTTCAGCATAGTAAAAGAGATGCAGTTTTTAATACTTTTATTGAAAATATTATTGCATTTTTCATCTCCCAACAGATTGAACACCACAGTTTTAATGGAAATTTCATGAAGTGGAAAGTGAAATGAGTTGAGAATTACCATGATGACAGGCATAAAACAATGATAGGCAAATTGGTTGGTCAACTAAAACATTCCTGCTGGTTGATAATATTTGGGCTGTCACATTGAATAACAGAATTAGAAATCAGAAACACAAATCCAGGATACATGCTTGATATTATTTTCACTATAAAAATAAAAGAGAAGTATTACAAAGACAAAAATAGTTCAGTTAAAAATCTATGGTGAAATCAGTAGTCCAAATATCTGCATATTAGGTACATAGGAAAAGGACAAAAATACTAGTGTTGATATTTGTTGCAAAATATGTCATTTGAATACTCAAATCAATTGCCTAATGGATCAGTAGATGTAACTCCTATTGCCATCTTTTTATTAGCCTTACAGCACATGGTGCTTCTGTATTTCTGGTTACTTTAGAGCCAGAAATGGCTCTAAAGTGTAATTAGAATATGGTAACAAAAATTTATTCTCTTCTCATTATATCTTTTCTTCAAAGTAAGATAAATGTTAATTTTCTTGACTCTGAGTGCATTGAGAATACATTTTTACTTTCACTGAAGACTGTCATATAATTATCAAATTAGAGGTTGATAAATTTTATCTTATAACTGCAAATGTATTCTCAGGGAAAACCATAATCTCTTACTGACAAGCATTTAATTATTTATTATAAAGTATGTATTTTTCTGCTTTGATAACAGTAAAACGAGTCTTTGTTAACCATTTTGGCATCTTTTAAGACTATATTCAATTGATATGGCATCTTCTCTGTGTAGAATATTTCTACAGTCTCTTTAAGATTAATTGATGTATTGGATTTCAGAGACAGAAACATGGGTTTAATCTATCTTAGCTGTCTAAATAGGATAATAACACATTGTGTTCCCACTGTCAATGGTTTTGTTATTATTCTCTAAAATTCACTAATTTGTAAGTTATAAGATCTCTTCTATATTTATAAGCTGCATTTTTCTAGAGGAATTAAGTTAAATATTGTGTTTGAAAAAAAGAAGGTGGATACATTACCAAGTGTGGTTGAGGGACATTTAGTATCTATCATGAGCAGAACCCTTGTTATACCTGATGATTTTATGTGTCTGTCTTTCTTAAACTTTGTACTTGTATCTCTTGCTAACACTATGTCTTCCTTACAATAAAGTTGAAAACCTGTATATGTGATTTAATTTCCACTGACCCATAAATTATTATTATTATTATTATTATTATTATTATTATTATTATTAAATGTATTTGTACAAGGTCTCATCACACAGCTCAGACTCCTAGTGATCCTCCTGAGTGATGGGATTACAGGCCTGTACCAGCATGCCCAGATGCTACAACTGGCTCAGCATGCCCAGGGACAGGGCTGGCACAGCTTGCAGTGCCTGGGATTGAACCCTGGTCCTTATGCTTGCCTAAACAGGCCCTTAGTCTGCTGAGCTGTCTTGCCAGCCCAATTTTGAATATTATTGATGTATTTATTTTTGAATCACTGTCTACCCAAAGCTTGATAAATCTCTGCTTTTGGTCTCATCTAACGGAAAGACATAACTTTTGTTTTTGTGTTTTTGTTAGCAAATATACAGAGAAGGGGGGTAAGAGACTGGCAAGAGTGACTTAATCAGACTAGAATATCATTTATGGAAGATCCTGGTAAGCTCATGGATTTGGAAGTTAGAATCACTATAGAGAATGCATTGGTAATCAGGAGAATGTACTGGAAATGTTGCTTTAGGTGAACACCAAAATACTGTAAAAATGTGACATGCGATACAATAGAGTTGACTATTGTCAGTTTCTCCTTATTCTCTTCTTGTTCATCTATCTAATTCTACTTCTTTTGCTCAACTTTCCCCCACTTCTCTATATTCCTTTCCCTCTTCCATTTATAATGAAGCAGATTACTTCTTTGTGATTAGTGCATGTTTCTGCACATCTTGGGGAGTTGGTACCTATAGAGATTGGTTCTTCAGTTTGTTTCCATTTTCTCTCTCTTCCTCTAGTTATCCTATACTTTTTCAATTCTAGTGAATTTTGTTCATCTTAATTCATGTGGCATATGGTGTCCACATTAATCGAGGTCATTAAGATGTTATGCATGGCATAGCTTCACTACACCTCTCTCCCCATCCCCTCCACTTTTCTACCCTGTTCAGATCATCTACAAGAGACCCATAACCTTGCTTCATTTTGTTCTTTCTTCACTTTTATTTAGTTTATTTTCCTCCACTGACAAATACCATAGAGTATTCAAGCTCATGTGAATAACTTATTCCATTCAATATTATACTTTATATATATGTTCATTTTCCTACAAATAACTCAGATTTGTCCTTTATAGTGATTACATATAGATACCACATTTTCTTTATACAATTTTCTACTGATAGGTATGATGGACACTTTCTGGATTTAGCTATTATGAATTGTACTGCTGTAAACAGTGGTAAGCAAGTATTACTATTGCTTGGTGTTTTGAGCGATTTGGAGAAGATACCTAGAAGTAGCACACAAAATTTCTAAATTTAGTTTTTTGAGAAATTTCTATATTGATACCCATTAGGGTTTTATGCTAGGTTATATTTCCTGCCATAAAATCATATGGTTGTTTTTCATCACAGCCACACTAGTATTTGTCTTTTCTACTGTTTTTTGATTATTCTAATTCTTTTGGGAGTAGGATAGAATAGCATTGTTACAATTGACACATCTCTAATTTCCACATCTCTAATAAAGATGTTGATTTTTTTTTCATACATTTGTTGATCACTTGTACGTCTTCCTCTGTGAAGCCAGTATTCATTTCACTGGCCAATTTCTTGACATGATCTTTAAATTTAGGTACACTAAGAGAATCAGAAAAGAAATGACCTACAAATGGGAAAAAAAATTGTCAGCTACTCAGACAAAGAACTAATATTTTGAGTATTGAAAGAACTCAAGGATTTCATGCTGCTCATGTTATTTGATGTCAAGGAAAAAACACTGGCTTGAAAGTTAGTGAGAAGTGCAGAGACTGTGGTTCAATCCATTACCCCAGGCTTCTGTAGCCCCACCCCTAGGCATGCTGAACCAGCCACTCAGACTGGGTGGGGTGGTGCATGCCTATAATCCCAGGGCTGGGGAGGCTGAAAATAGGAGAATTACTGTGAGCCTCAGCTGGGCAGTGCGATCCTGTACCAAATATGTTAAAAAATAAAAGAAAGAACAGAAAAAATTAATGAGAATCATTATTTCCATAGTAAAGTATATATTTTTCTTTCTCTGTGCTCGAAACTGAAAATTAAATTGGTGGGGTTGTTATGAGTTTGGTCTAATGTTCCCCCAAAGTCTCATGTAGTAATGGGTTGGGCTTTCAGAATTTATGATTAATTCATGATCCAATGCTGGGATTATGTGTGTGAATGCTACTGCCACCCTGGGGCTGATAGTCTGAATACATTATAAGGCAGGGACAGAGGCTTATGTCTGCATTTTTGCTCTTGCTGTTTTGATGTTTTCCCCAGTGAAAGGAGCTGCTGCTCTCTGTCCTGTACTACTCTGCCTCACAGATAGCTGAGTATAGACTGAAACCTCTACACACTGTGACTTAAGTAAACCTTTCCTTCCTTAGTTTTGATGTGAAGTATTTGTCCCAGCAATGAGAAAAAAATAATCAAAGTGTAATAAACAAGCATTGCATATTATTGCCTTCCAAAAATGATAAAAGTGCTAAGAATTAAGGTCATGAAAAATATAGAGAGCATATCCTTTTTAAAAAAATTATGCTAATTTTATTGAGAAAGAAGTAGCAATGAAACAGTTTCAAAACAGGTCAGTAGGACAGTTACAGTAAGAATACACTGATATTATTGTCTTTGAAGTAGTTATTCATAGTACAAGATGCAGACATGATATCTTGTTTAAACACTCTTAGTTCAAAACTATCTGCTCATTGAACTAAGAGAAAGTAGCTGCATATCTATGCTAACTATATATATTTTTTTTTCTTTCACTACAAAATGGTGCATTTATATCCCCCTTTTTTTACTTTTGTAGGTAATGGTTATTTCATTGCCATTCATTCATGTATTGTAGGTGCATGAATTCAGCTAAGTAATCCAATATAGTCCAGTACTCTACTTTACTTGCCATACTAAAGGATCCAACAAAGTAAACAATTTGGAAGCATGGCTTATTTAAATATGTTCTTACTTTCCCAAATGACCATGGGATGTCACATACAATTTATTCTCCATTCTAAGAGTAAGTCCTCTAAAAAACGAAACAGTCCTTGATGATACTGTTTGTTCTGCTTTAAAACATAACATGTCAGATAGTAATATGGCTTGTCAATTATCAGTTCTTTCTCATTAGTCTACAATGTCAACCACTTAAAAATAGTGTTCATTTTGTGGCAAAGATCTACAGTACTGGGGCTGGCAAGATAGCTCAGTGGTCTAAAGCGCCTGCTTTGGCAAGCTTAGGCAAGCAAGCTCTCAGGGACCGCAGTTCGATCCCCAGCACCACATGCCGTGCCAGCCCCTCCCCCAGGGGCTGAGCTGACCCCACCCCCCCGCAAAAAAAGAGTGCATGATGTGTAGTGAGACACCGTAATAAAATAAAAAATAAATTAAAATATTAAAAAAAAGATCTACAGTACTTTCTTAATTCAGGACATAACTTGCTTTGATCTGTATCACTGATCTTCATTACAACTTCAAGGTCATAACAATTGCTGAAGGTCAATTTGTTGAATCACAGTTCAACAGTATCAACCTGCCTTGCAGGTTGTTTTCTGAACATAAGAATATTTTCAGTAGACTATAGGACAAGACAAACTGGAGACTTTGAAAATTTAGTTCTGTACATTGGCATAACATTTTACCATACTGTGTTGATGATTACCCTCAGCGTTAGGCAGATAACCAGCACACAAATATAGCCTGGTATGACTGCCACAGTGAAGTTAGTCTTCATTTTCTCCTTGCCATATTAATAACCAGAATATTCACCCAGTTAATCCAGGTGTCCCTTTTAGGACAAAAATGAAATCTGATCTCAAACAATAAAGTAGAATCATTTCTGGGAAGCTCTGATCAGATCTAACTTTAATATATCTCTAAGTAAAAATAAGGTTACTTTCGCTATCAATAGGACTTTAATGTAGACAAAGAACCTCAAGTTTTTGCTAGTATCTAATCTGGTACTTCTTTTTTCTTTTTGTTAAACAAGTATTTAATTTTATGCTTTATTTTCATTGTTTATAAGTGTACGCTGGAGCCCTGCAGCAGAAATATCTCACAGTTATCTTACTACAAATTTATTTTCTGACAGGGAGATCTGTAAATAATTTCCATTGAGAAAAAGGCCAAAACTATACGTGGTTGATTACATAGGAATGATGTAACACTTGGAAAATATCTGTTCTGTTATTTTCCTGGTGTATTCAAGTGACTCTGCCAACCGAATCTTGACTGCAGAGTGTAAAGTATCCATCCTGAGAAAACGCATGAATGGAAAACTGCATATTATACTTGATAGAACATTCGGTGTTAAATTTCCAGCACCTTTCAACCCACCATCATATTTTCTATCTGATAATAAGTCCTCCAAGTTGAATCACCATGGTTGAATGCACCCTATCACACCTTTGGATTAGGAAGGTGAAACTTAGAAGTATTTGTGAAGTATTTTTTTTTATTATTCACAAGTTAGCTCCTGATAGAAATAGGCTTCAGCAAAATATACAGTTCACTGCAGCATGCAGGAAATGCACTGAACTGTGATTCAACAAACTGACCTTCAGCAATTGTTATGACCTTGAAGTTGTAATGAAGATCAGTGATACATTTTTCTTTTCTTTCTTTTTTTTTTCTAAATGGGTTTTGCTGGTCAATTTTTCTGAGAAGGGATATAAAGTCAACGTGCTTGATAATTTTCCTAGGAGTTCAAGAATATTGTTTTGTAGTAATCTAAGAAATATATATTTTAATCTCCACATTAATTATTACTTATTTGTGTAATTGGGAGCATATTGTTAGCATAGAGGAAATATATAGGAAGGAATAAACCTTACTGATGGGCATATAAATATTTCATCATTTTTTGTAAAATTTCTACTGAATCTCCACATGGAACTCTTTCTAATAGCTAACTATTGCAATAATTTTAAGGTTTTACATTTCCGTATGGGGTTCAGACAGGGAGAGGTGGCTTAACATCTAGGGGAAGCCATTGCTGGTATGTGGACACTGAGACTGAATTTGAGTTTTGAATTTTTTTCAGTTTATTTTATTGTATGTATTTGCTATAGGGTCTCACTATGCAGCTCAGTTTTGTAGTGATTCTCCTGTTGTCAGCCTCCTGGTGTAGGGATTACAGCCATGCTCCGCCATGTGGGGTCTCTGTAGCTAGCTTAGTATGCCCAGGAGCAGGCGCAGTGCCGCATGTAGTGCCTGTATTTGAACCCCTGTCCCTGCATTTGCCTAAGCAGGCTCTTAGTCCACTCATCTATCTAGACATCCCTTGAGCTTACTTTTAAATTGACATATAACATGGTAAGTGCACTACTAGTTTCTATTTTTTTTTGAAGGTAGCAATGCTTAAAATTCTTACTTAAAACTTTTACATACTTCTATCTGATAATCTGAGCAACTGTATTGAAGACAACAGTGTTCAATATAACATCCATGGTTGAATACCTATCATCTTGGTGTATTTTTTTTTAAATTGTGTATCATTTCTAATGTTTTTTCTATTATTTTTCTCTTTTTTATTTTCTATTCCATTCAAAATAAAAATTGTGTGTTTATCCTGAAGAACATCAGGATGTGGTTGTGAAGTATTTACTCATCACCAAATAAGATTATCTAGTGACTATAATAATTAACTCAAATATTTGTGCATGTGTGTATGTTTGTGTGTGTGTGTGTGTGTGTGTGTGTGTGTGTGTGTGTGACTAAGACACAGAGACAGAATCAGAGAGAGAACATTCATTAACTTCTTTAATGTTCCTCAAGGGCATATGTGTAACTATAATATGATACAGTAAACTAAATTTCTTCAACTTCTTCCTCTGATCTCACTGAAATTTTGTTTCTTTTACTCCCTACCTCATACAAGCACTAGTCTCCTCTGATTTTCCAAGGCCTTCTTTCTAGATTTATTAGTGAATGAGGTTTTATGGCATTTGTCTTTTTCTATGTGACTTTGATCCCTGAAGTGCTGGGCTGGCCCTGCCCCTACGGTCCCCTGAGAAGGTGACCGAGACTGGGCATGGTGGCACATGCCAGTCATCCCAGCACTTGGGAGGCTGAAAGCAGGAGAATCACTGAGTCTGATCTGTGTACTGAGACTCTGTAGACCCTGTACTAAACACATTAAAAAGAAACACTTGAATAGAACATTTGAAAATACAAAGAAATCAATAAGGAGAAAGATTTGTACTAAGAGTGTTTGGACAGGATATCATGTCTACATCTTGTGCTTTGAATAACTACTACAAAGATAACAACATACAATGTATTAATTGTTGTAACTCTCCTACCAACGTGTTTTGAAACTGTCTCACTGCAATTTTTTCTCAATAAAATTAATAAAAAATAAAGAAATAAGGTGTAAAACCAGAGGAAGAAAAGAAAAACAAATGTAGAACAACAAATTTTTATACTTTATTATGATTTTTGTCACAAAGAGAAACTCACATACCTCCCAGATATAGAGAAATCAATCCTAAAATTTATTTGGAACCACAAACAACCTAGAATAGCAAAGGCAATCTTGGCCAATCAACACAAGGCAGGAGGCATCACAATTCCTGATTTGAAATTATACTACAAAGCCACTATGATAAAATCAACATGGTATTGGCAACAAAATAGACCTGAGGATCAGTGGAATAGATTAGAAGATGCAGAGGCATCTACGAAAACACTCAGCCATCTTATCTTCGACAAAGGGGCTACACAAGCTCACTAGGAGAAAGATAGCCTCTTTAACAAATGGTGCTGGAAAACATGGCTTTCTACATGCTGAAAACTAAAACTTGACCCAGCTCTACCACCATGCACTAAGTTAAAGTCAAAATGGATTAAAGATCTAAACGTTAAAACAGAAACACTCGATCTCCTGGAAGAGAAAGTAGGAGGAACTCTTGAAGACATAGGGGTAGGTAAAGAGTTCATGAACAAACATATACTCACACGGGAAGCTCTTGAAAGAATCAACAAATGGGATCAACTTTTCTTAAAGAGCTTCTGCATGTCAAAAGAAATTGTCAACAGAGTGAAAAGATAACCCACAAACTTTGAAAAAATCCTAACTAATAAGCAATCAGACAGAGAACTACTGTCTAGAATTTATAAAGAACTAAGATATAACAGGGCCCTCAAATTTAAGGACCCAATTCAGAAATGGGCATCTGAGATGAATACACACTTCTCAGAGGACGAAATTAAAGAAGCGAACAAATATATGAAAAAATGCTCCCGATCGCTAGCCATTCTTGAAATGCAAATAAAAACAACACTGAGATATCATCTCACTCCAGAAAGAATGGCTATCATAAGGAAATCAACCAACAACAAATGTTGGAGAGGTTGTGGGGAAAAGGGAACACTTCTCCACTTCTGGTGGGAATGTAGACTAGTACAACCATTGTGGAGGTCAGTATGGAGACTCCTCATAAGCCATATTAAGCAGACAGCTGTCAACTATAATATTAAACACAAGTTTTGAAGTACAAGCAATATGTTTGTGAAGATAAAACATGATAATGTCAAGGGGCAGGGAGATAGGTCAGTGTCATAAGCACCTGCCACACAAGCTCAATGTCCCAAGTTCAATCGCTGGTAGCACAAAATGAAAATTTAAAAAAAGTGCAGATAATCAAATCGATTCACCTAAGACTGGGCATTGTGGCACACACTTGTAATCTCAGTGCTGGCGAGGCTGAGACAGGAGGAACACTGAGTCTGAGTTACACAGTGGGATCCTGTGCCAAACGCATTTCAAAATCAATCCATGACAATGTTTCAGAATTTTCTAATAATTGAAATTACACAAACCATCTCTTTTGATCACACAAGAAGTTGGTGGGAAATAATAACAGTAAATAAGAGATATTATGTGGAACTTAATTAGCACACTTTTAGATAATAATATTAAAATAAGGATAGCAAGTAAATGAAAATGAAACATATATATATATATATATATATATATATATATGAAATTAAATATTAACACAAAGTTTGTGGGTTATCTTCACTCTGTTGACAATTTCTTTTGACATTAATGAAACAAATATATATATATATATATATATATATATATATATATATATATATATATATATATATATATATATATATATATATATATATATATATGCAATGTACTACATACATTACCATTTTGGGTAAATTATAAAACTTTCAGGGCCAGGGAGATGACTCAGTGGAATAAGTGCTTCCCTGGCAAGTGCAAGGACCTGATTCAATCCCCGGTTCTGAAAAAAAAAAAATATATATATATATAAAACTTTTAAATACTACTTTTGGAAAAGAAAACTATTTACACTATTCATTTATTATTATACCTTGAAATTGTCATATATCCAGTCTCTAAGTTAGCGCTAAATTAAGCAGAAAAAAATTACAAACATATAACTTACGCTGATGGAATAACTTACAAAAAGAAACAAAAAGCTAACAAAATATACTTTATTTTATTTTATTTGTTGTGATACTAGGAATCAAACATAGGTTCTCATACTAGCCAGGCAGACTCTGTGCGGCTGACCCCAACATAAAATCTATAAAATCATAGAAACGTCCAAAATAAAGAAAATATAAACAGCAAGTGAGAAAATAAACCATATATATTAAAGAATTAGCAAGAAAATAAACATACATTTAAAAGACACAAAAAGAATAACAGAATATTCCAAACAACTCTGTATACAATGATAAGAAATTTGACTGTATAGAGAAGACTGATATTTTCCTTGAAGGAAGATGTACTGCTCTGTTTTCATAAGTTGTGAATCTCAATAAACATTTATTTGCAAAGACATATGTGTGTAATTAAAAATCTTCCCAAGAAGATAACTGTGCACTAAGAGGATATACTTCTAGTCTCTATGACATACTGTGAGAATACAAAGATGGAACAAATTTTCTCAAAACATTTTAAGTATGCAGAATTCACATTATCCCAAGGTTTTGGAATGATATTACTATTATTATTATTATTATTATTATTATTATTATTATTATTATTATTGGCTTTAGCCAAACTTTTTTATTTAGTATTCTGTAGTAGTTTTTTAAATTTCTTTTAGTTATTTTAAGGAGAAAAAGTAGCAATGAAAGTTTCAAAACAGGTTATTAGGACAGTTGTAATAATTAATACATTGCATATTGTCTTCATAGTAATTATTCAGAAGACAAGATGCAAATGATATCTTGTCTAAACAATATTAGTACAAAACTTTCTTCTTATTTAATTAATACAAGGTAGCTGAATATCTATCCTAAATATATATATTTCTTTTTTTTGTAACCACAAAATGGTCCTTTAATGGAGAGTGAGAACTTAAGGATTAAACAATGAACAGAGAGAAAGGAGAAAAGTTAAGAAATAAAGAAATATGGCAGGGCCAAAACCATACATTTATATAAAAAATGTGGTTAAGGCAATGGTCCTAAGACTCTCCATCAGGTTTTTGAAAATAGCAGTTAAAGGGTAGAATTCTGACCCTATCTAGTATGTATGCTGATATCTGTGAATTAAGCACCTGTAATTGTTTAACACACATAAATGTTGTTACTGGGGGAGGGGGAAGTGAATATTATTGCAGATTCCCAAGGAAATGTGAAAAAGGCAAATTATGGCCAGCATTATCCATTTGTTTTTGAGTTTACTTGGTGAATAGCACGATCTTTACATAGGTATCTGATCTAAGACCTTTTCATACTGAGAACATGAAGATTTCAGCTGGAAGACACCATGAAATCCTAAGAGTAGCATATCCTGACCACTCTCTAACGGCTAACTTGTCAGTATGGTGAAATGGTTCATTTCTCAATGGAGACCAGTGTGCATCTTTGATGGCTAGATGTTTGTGAAAGAGCTCAGAATTGCTTCCCTTATTTACTGGGAGAAAAATCAGGTAGGAAGTGGCCTCTGGGGACACTTACTTTGAAAATTACAACAGTAATACAACAAGACAAGCCTTGTGACTTGTCTTCCCTCTGTGTGAGGGAGGTCCCCTAGTTCCTCCACTTCCTTCTGTAAATATTTGCTTATTGAGAGCAAGTCATAAAATCAAGTAAAATTAAATATGTGTCACTTTTCTTTCCTCACAAGGACATAAAATTTATGGAGGGGAACTAAACAGTAAATTTAAAAAAGGTAACACAATTTTCCTTTTGGTAGTCCTTGGATAGTTATGTCGGAATAATTTTCACTTTTTGTTTGTTTCTTTGAACAGGGATTTTGGTTCAGAGTTCTGTTTGTTTCTAGTGTCTGTTTCTACCTTGCCCTCTATCAGATCAACTTCCTCCAAGGCCACCACCTTTTGGTGTTCCGTAGCTTGAACTGCTATAGGAATCACATGGAGGAGGGTACCTCCTTTCCATAGAAGGGGGAAACCCTCATTCTTGTCTGCCAACCCGATCACGACCTCTTGACTGGAGATCACTTTGGCTGCCTGAGTAACTGTCTCAACTTTCACCGTATCCATCTCATGAGCTGCTGTAACCACCACAGTGACTGCTTCCACCATAGGATGGCGGGGTCCTCATGAAGGTGGAGCACTACGTGAGTTACCATAACTCTCATATGAATCTCTTAGTCATGACCCCAACCATATCCATCTTTATCACTATAGCCTCTTGATTGACAGACATCACATGATCTGGAATGACCATAATCACAGTAAGCATAATCTTTTGGTAATGGGGCATAATCTCTCGTATCACAAGACTCAGGTAATCTCTGCTTGAATAATTGTCTTTAGTTGAACATCCATCATCTCTTGGAGACAAACAAGCATCTCTAAAAGAATACAGGGGTTCCTCTTGAGGTAGGCCTCTGTAACTATCTCTTTCACTTGATACAGGGGCTCTTCCTCCCATTCCACTGCAGCTTCAAACTGGTCCTGACAGAACTATCTTTTAGAAGGAGGAACCCTACTTTGTGGTGGTAGTCCCCTTTTTTTACTGGAAGGAGTCCTCTGGAAGAATTCATGTTAGAATTCATGCAATAGACACCATCATCCATGTTACCTCTGTGTGAGGGAGGTTTCCTAGTTCCTCCACTTCTTCCTCTTCCTCCTCTAAGACCTCTGGGAGGGCCTCTGCTTCTGGGAGGTGAATGTAGTCCTCATATACCACTTTCAAATGATGGTTTCATGGGCTGTTCCACTTTGATGGCTTTTCCATTTAAGGACTTTCCATTCATGTCCCTGGCTGCATCCTTAGCTTCTGCTGGGCTTGAATAGTCATAAAAACAAATCCTTCTGAAGTACTGGTGTCTTTGTCTTTCATTTGGAGTACTTCCACAATCCATCCATATTTTCCAAATACTGATTTAAGAGCTTTCTCATTTGTTTCTGTATTAAGCCCACTAATAATGAGCTTTCCTGGGTGATATGCTTCAACCTCTTTTCCCCTGGTAAACTGGAAGGGTGGTGATGGTCTCCAGCTCTCTCAAGCTCACTGGAAGAGCTTGACCACACAGCCTGGCGCAAATGACAGCTACCAGTTACTGACACACAACTGAAAAGCCACTAGCACTACTAAACAATGAGCGAATGATATTAACTTATAAGGAAAATTAATGGACATCTTTTCTTTTAAATATTGACTCTAAATTCTTAGATAAAATCACCAAATAAAGATAGTTGTATGTAAAAAGTAATATACAATGATCAAGCATGGTTTATCATAAATAATCTTTAACCATTTAAGAGTATAAAATTATTTTCCAATGTGTAAGAATATTACTTGAGAAAATTCAAACTCATTGATAATAAAAAAGTATTTAGAAGTAGGAATGTGATTTAATAACTTGAAAGGGTCGGTTAATAAATCAGACCTGTGGTATTTTCTGCTTCTCATTGCTCTCATTCTGATTTCTCCTACTAGACACAGTAGACAGAGCATGATTAATAACAAAGAAGTAATGATAGTTGACCCCAGCAAGCACGGACAAGAGGAGAGCTTGAGCAGGTCTTTTCACATCCTGTGCATTGCAAAACTTTATCTTCTTTTTCGTTCATTCTTTTCAGGTACCCCACGTTGCCTCTGGACCCACTTCTCCTGGCAGAAGGAGGGGAGACTTTTTACTTTCAGATGAAGACTTTGAACCTCCAAAGTTGGGTCTTTTCTCGAGGCCATGACAATTTCTCATCAACCATGCTAGTGGCCTTGTTGGTCCTTCCTGTAATAAGAGAAATAAGCTCTTCTCAAAGCTCAAGCGGGTGTTCAGTAGATGCGGTTAAAAGCCCAGTGTTGTTTCATGGGGTGTGACCTTGATTGACACGATTGAAGAAAATGAAGAGTAATCAGAGCTTTCTATAGTCACATTTGCAGGATTGCTGTTGTGTCCTCATTGTTTCCAATTTTTGTTTCTTCAGCGTATTTTGTTAAGGTTTCATGAGCTCTTTCAACAAGTGCTTGATGTTGTAGACTGTAAGGGATCCCTGTTGTGTGGGAAATATTTTATTATTTGTAAAATGCCTAGAAATTGGAAGCATTATAATCAGGGCAATTATCTTACTAACTTTCTTTAGGAAGCAAAGCAGCCAAGGGACTGACAAATAACAGGAGAAATAGTTATTCCCTGCTATGCGGCTTCATGTAGCCTTACTAAATAAGTTTCAACTGAAACACATACCTATGTTAGTAGACCAAAGCAAGGGATATGAACAACATCCAATTGCCAAGTGTTTCTTTTATTTCATATTTTTGTTCTTGTTTCTTGTCTTTTTGAGACAGGGTCTTACAATGGATCTCAGGCTGGCCTCGAACTCACTTCATATCTCAGGCTTGTCCTGAAATTGCAGTGATCCTCCTGCCTCAGCCTACTAGGCTGCCAAACTACTAGGAGTACAAGTGTGTGCCACCATGCCCATTTCCATTTGGTGAATTTCATTAGGTCACAATCTTTGGGGATCAACCCCTCAGCAGGGCCAGTTGCCCCTACCATCTGGCAAAAGGAGCATTGTTGTATCATCCTTCAAGCCTGAATCTTTATTAGAGCAAAGTCCTTTCAAAGAACATGCCAGCTTTGGTGCAAAAGAGACAAGCTTCAACAAAAGTAGAACACATAACTGAAGCATTCATTGCTTTTTTCTCTTTAGAAGTGGGTAGAGGTATTCCAGAATGAGTACAGAGATGGGTAATTAAAATAAGATGAGAGCTTGAATTAACTTTAATAGTTGGATGAAAATCAAAGGGAGGTCTGGTGGGACATAGGATTTGCCTTGGGTAGCCTCAATATTTTGCACAGAATACACAGCACATTGAGACTAGGAGAATAGATTTAAATATTTTTGTGTAAAAGTTTGTAAACCAGGTATAATAGCACCCAATTTTTTTCTTCTTATTTGAAAAGAATCCATCCATAGTTGATTTTAGTGAACACTATACCAGTCTTCATAGTGGGGTCAGTACTATCAATAAACTCAATTCATGCTTGTGGAATGGGTTCAGATTAAATAGACCTACAAAGGATACAAGGAGTAGTAGTCAAAATGGTTAAAAGTTTATTAGTGGACCAAGGTCCAGGGAGTTTTGCTATACAACCAGCTAGCACATATTGTAATCATTCAGACTGTTGAGGCAAATTTCCAAATCCTCCATAAGAAATGAACATCTGAAGAACCTGAGAATCATACCCAGATAATTGATTGAATACCTCCACACCCATGATGACAAGAGAAACTAGAAACTTAGCATAGGTGTGATGTGCTTATTATGTGCATGGCTTAAAAAGACACATTCTAAAAGTTGTAAAGTGTTGAATTATCTAATAAGTAGAGAAACAGTATAGGTAAGAAGAAATGGTTGAATGAGGAAATGTGGATCTATATGATCCAGTGGAGTAGCTTATAATTCCTTTTTGACTTCCATGATTAAAGTCTGAGGGGAGGAAAGGTCTGTATCACCCTGGTGAAATCTGAATAGATCTGTCAATCGATGAGAGGGAATTCCTAAACTGGATGGAGCCAATTAATACTACCTAATAGTTTTTGAAAGTCAGTTTAAGGAGGTAATTGTTCTCTCCTAACAGATTGCTTTGGAGGCTTGATAGTACCTTCTATTAAAATGTAACTCAAATACTTCTAAGGGGAGGATTTTTGTACTTTATCATCCCATAGTCGTCCAAAAACTTTGGACTTCTAGCAGTTGATTATATAGCTCTACTACTTCTAGGAGGACTGTAGTACACAACAAGATATTATCCATGTAATGAAAAATAGTTCTCTGAGGCACCTCTTGTGTGATGGGTACTAGGCCCTCAGCCACAAAAGTTTGACATGTAGAAGGACTATTTGATCACACTCTGTGCAGTACTTTCCAATGAAATCTGAGTTGAAGCAAAATTATTGACAGAAGGAAAGTTAATATCAAACATTTTCAATCTCAAGGGGCAAAAGTAACAGTAAAGAGACAATTTTAAATCAATCATTAATAATGGCCAAACTTGGAGAATCATAGTTGGGAAAGGAGGCCAGCCTGCAAAGCTCCCAAAGATTGAGTGACTGCATTGATTGTATAGAGTGCATGAAATACAATAGCCATATCCCTGACTTTTAGTATCATGAAAATAGAGGGATTCCAAGGCCTCTGGGGAGGTTCCACATGTCCCTGCTGTAACTGCTTCTGTACCAAGATGTGAGCTTGTAATTTTTCACCTTTCAGTGGTCAATGCTCAATCCAATCTGACTCTTGCATGAGCCAGGTAAGGGCAAGGGGAGTAACAGCAGTGACACCAATGAAGAAAAGTGGGTTACCTAACAAAAACCCTTGCTGGCATAATGGGGCTTTCCATGAAAAATAAAATTCTGGCCCTATCACAGAAATAACATCACTGCTCTGGAGCACAAAACACTGTGAATGTTTACTAACCAGAGGAGCTTCTTTTGCAAGGCCAAGTTAAGGACCATTTTTCTTTCTTTAGATTTCAAAGCATTTAATGATATAGCATATATTTAACAGGGCAAAAGTTGAGCAGGATAGGTTGCAGGATGCTGCACCATGCCTTGGGACCACTCCCTGTTCAGGCCCAGCCTCTGGAGTTCATTCCTATCAGTGCCATTTTGATTGTGCAGTAAGATGAAAATTTGTTACAGTGATGGAGAAATGCATGAGATATATCAAACAGTAAGATGATGATGTGCATCATAATGCCCTGTGGTAACTTATCTACTCATGACATTCAGCTTTTCTGCATAAACTACAACTCCACTTAAGAAATGTTGGTCCATAGGAAGGAATAGAACACTCATACTGTTTTAGGCAATCTATAATTTTGATTTGTTTACTGAAAAGCAGTGTGTTTGAGATAATTCTACTATAAATCATAATAAAACTAGGAGGTATAATGAACTCTTTAAATCATTGACAACTGTAACACTAGAACTGAAGCATTCACTGGACAGTGTAATGCTACTCTGATGGTTACTTGCTCATGCAAGGACCATTGTATTTGTTTGTTTGTTTTGCAATAATCCTAACATCTGCTCCAGTGTCTCTTGGTCCTAGAAAGGCTCTAATTTTTTATTGCAATAGGCCAAGTAGATTGACAGGCTGTGTGATAGGTAGGGCCTAGTAGGTCCTCTGTCTCTAGGGCTGCCAAATGCCTGATCTCTTCTCAAGTTTTCTTTAGATTGAGTAATGCAGTATGGCAAGAGGAAGAGTTGGGAAATTTTCATCAGGAGTAGAAATTTGGATTTGTTTTCCTTGCATTAATATCATCATTTCTCTGATAAGCTGTATTTTCAGTGCTGAATATCTCCATTACCCCTGAAACACTGAGTCCAGATTTTTAAAAAATCAATCCTGCAGTCCTGGTTGGAAGGGGTTGGAAGAGTCCTGTGGAGACTTTTGTAGGGGCCTTTCCCTCCATCAGCTTCACTGCTATTCTAGAAAGAGCTCAAAAAGGCAACAGTACTCTCCAGAGTGTCAGTACTCACCCAGGAATGGCTGGGTGTTTGCCAGCTGATTGAAGGCCACTCCTCCCATTACTTGTAGACCAGCACAGACCCTGCTGGAGTCTCTGAGAAGGAGAGAGTTACTATCCATATCATACTTAGAATGGCATTGATTGACCCAGAGGCTTCCATTTATACAATGAGGGAGAAGGCCCTGAGCCTGAGAAAAATTAGATAGCCCAGCAGGAAAAGAACCCCTTCTCTTCTGTCTTTTTTAAGGTGACCAGGTTTTCTACATTGAAGACAGGTACCTATTTATTCCTTATTAGAAAGAGGCTGAATGGTGGAAGGAAAATCCTACCTTTATGTGTCCCTGTGCCCACCAGCTGACTTGCCTTTATGAAGACCCCCAAAGCTTAAGTCAGGCGTGAAGTTTCATAGAATCCTGGCTGCCCCTGTTAGCACTTCCATGAGAAAATTGAAGCAAAAGTATCTGTGTAGTCTGTAGATGGTTGACTTGTCTCAGAAGGCCTACTGTTAGCAGTCTTGGAATAGGGGAAGGGTCCCCGTGGGCCCAAAAATGATCTACAAGGCTGCTCAGAAGCAGGAATGCATCTACGTGATATATGGTGGCAGAGTGGATTGTTCAAAAGCCTGATGTGAGGGGTATCTGGTCTGAGCCATGGCATAAGCGCCTCTGCCTAAAGCAACTGAGTGATGTTTTGTACATCTGTAAGTGCATTTCTGCCTCTTTTTCACAGATACCATCAAGCTCAGCTATACACAGCAAAACTTGAGGGGTTTCTAAGCAGGTCTTTGTTAAGGGACTCTAATATTAGGGACAATGTACTACTGACTGACTGCCTAAAGCATTAATGAGCCCTTCAGGAACAGGGCTAACTGGCTCATTTTCTCTGATACTCTTTTTGCTCTCTCCGTAAACTACTAATTGTAGGGGCCATATATTCAGTTCCCTTTGTATTTCCCAGCATCCGCCAATTCTACCTCACATGGGCAGTCTCTATGTGCAGACTAAGCTATTGGGGTAAAGGTGGAAGACTCGACCATTCAGCAAGATCTGTGGGGATAGCAGTCTAAGGGGATGAAGGCTTGAGAACTAACTGATTAGTTTCCTTAGTTTCCTCCTTCTGATTAACTGGGATCAAGACAGCAAGGAGAAAACCTCATGTCATCAGGCTGGACATGGTACTAACATGGGGGAAAAATCTGCCAACATGCCAGATGTCTAGTATGAGTTTGTGTTCTCTTAAATCAAAGAATGAATTTTAACAACAGTGGAGATTGTCTTAGTTATTCTTCACTCATTACTTGGAAAAATACCCCACCCTGACAATGAAGGAAGGAAAGGCTTTGTTAGTTCACAGTCACTGAAGGTTTCAGTCCATATTCAGCTGGCTCCAAGGCAGAGGGGCACACGGCAGAGAGCAGCAGTTTATGGTGACCGAACAGCAATAATGACCACAAAGAGAAAAGAGCAATCATTGCTGAAAGTCTGTCTCTCTCTTATATTCCATTCAGGCTCTTTGCACCAGACTGTGATATAGTACTCACACCCATAATCCCAGCAGTACTAAGACCCATAAAAATGGCTTTGGATCACACATAATCCCAGTGGATCATGAGTTAATCACAAACTCTAGAAGTCCCCACCCCATGACTACATTAGGCTTTGGGAGGTCAACTAGACACAAACCATAACAGAATATATTTTTAGAGGAAAGAAAGTGTCTGTCCCAGAGAGATAGAAGGGATCCCGTATAGGTTGCCCAGGAGCTTGCTGTTTTAAGGTATTTTATACAGAAAATTCAGGATGCAAGGTTCCTCCAAGGTAGAAAAAAAAAAAAAAAAGAAAAAATCACAAGGTGGGCACAAGATGGGATCAAACTATGTTCAACAAATGAGTTGCAAGTATAGGGCCAGCAATATGGTTCACTGGCACAGTACCTGCCTAACAAGTGCATGGTCTCAAGTTTGATCCTCCATATTGAAAAAACAAAGATTTCAAGTAGAATTGCTCTTGTATAATTATTTATTTTTAATTAATTTTGATAAAGAAAAAGCAATGAGACCGTTTCAAAATTGGTTAGTAGGAAGTTACAATAATTAGTACATTACCTGTTGTCTTCATAGAAGTTATTCACAGTACAAGAAGTAGACATTATATTTCTCTGAACAGAAAAGAGGTAGCTGAGCTCCAGCTTCTTTGGAAGGCAGGGCACTGCAAAGCCTATTCCTGCATATAGCCAAAAACAGCAATCTGGCTAAACTATCCTTTGGTTTCCAAACCATTTCACAGGTGGGCAATACTGTGAGCATTGCAACTGGTTCACTCTCCTGACAGAGAGTATGTGAGAAGTTGGTGACTTTCCAGAACTTAGTGCACAAGAGATACAGATACATACTTTCTCTCCCATTCATTACTAAGGGAACTGAGGTTATAGCCCTTTGTACATAGGCAGGTTTCTTCAAGTTGTGATTTCTTTTGCTCCATGATATTTGTTTCTAAGAGTGAGTTTGGAATAGAGAACAGCCACCTGAGCTCCAGCTTGTTTGTTAAGCGGGGCACTGCAATGCCTGTTTCCACATATACTGAAACACAGCAATCTGGCTAAAGTGTCACTTTGGTTTCCAAACTACTTCACAAGTGTACACTATTGTGTGTGTTGCAACTCATTCAGTCTCCTGAGAGAAAGTATGTGCGAAGTTGGTGACATTCCATTTCTCAGTGCACAGGAGATAGACACATGTATTCTGTCCCATTCATTTCTATGGGAACTGACGGTATATCACTTAGTATGTATGCAGGTTTTTCCAAGATGGGATTTCTTGTGCCCACGATGTTTGTTTCTAAGAGTGAGTTTTAAATAGAGAACAGCCAGCTGAGCTCCACCTTCTTTGGGAAGCAGAGCACTACAATGCCTGTTTAAACATATAGCAAAACAAAGCAATCTGGCTAAAGTGTCACTTTGGTTTCCAACCCACTTCACAGGTGTGCAGAAATTTGAGTGTTGCAACTTGATCAGTCTCCTTAGAGAAAGTAAGTGCAAAATTGGTGAATTTCCAGATACATATTTTCTCCCCCACTCATTCATATGGGAACTGAGGTTATAGCACCTAGTACGTATGCAGGTTTCTTCAAGATGTGATTTCTTTTGCTACACAATGTTTGCTTCTAAGAGTAAGTTGTGAATAGAGAACAGCCAGGTGAGCCCCAGTTGCTTTGCTAAGCAGGACAATGCAATGCCTGTTTCCACCTATATGGAAACACAGGAATATGGCTAAAGTGTCACTTTGGTTTCCAAACCACTGCACAAATGTGCAGTATTGTGAGTGTTGCAATGCGTTCAGTCTGCTGAGCAAAAGTATGTGCGAAGTGGGTCACTTTCCAGAATTTAGTGCACAAGAGATACAGACACATGATTTCTCTCCCATTCATTCCTAAGGGAACTAAGGGTATACCACCTAGTACTTTTGCAGGTATCTTCAAGTTGTGATTTCTTTTGCTCCACTATATTTGTTTCTAAGAGTGAGTTCTGAATGGCGAACAGCCAGCTGAGCTCCAGCGTCTTTGAGAAGCAGAGCACTGCAGTGCCTGTTTCAACCTCAACCTATCACGAACAAAGAAATTTGGCAAAAGTGTCACTTTGCTTTCCACAACACTTCACAAGTGTAACTTGTTTTGAGTGTTGCAACTCGTTCAGTCTCCTTAGAGACAGTACGTAGGAAATTGGTGACTTTCCAGAACCTAGTTCACAAGAGATACAGATATGTACTTTCTCTTCCATTTATTAATATGGGAAATGAGGGTATAGCACCTAGTACATATGCAGGTTTCTTTAAGTTATGATTTCTTTTGCGCCATGATATTTGTTTCTAAGAGTGAGTTCTTAGTTCCACCTTTAGCAATCTGGCTAAAGTTTCAGTTTGGTTTCTGGACTAATTCACAAGTGTGAGTGTTGTGTGTGTTGCAACTCGTTCAGTCTCCTGACAGAAAGTATGTGCGAAGTTGGTGACTTTCCATTTCTTAGTGCACAAGAGATACAGATACATATTTTCTCTCCCATTCATTCCTATGTGAACTGAGGGTATAGCACGTAGTACGTATGCAGGTTTCTTCGAGTTGTGATTTTTTTTGTGCTACACGATGTTTGTTTCTAAGAGTGAGTACTGAATGGCCAACAGACAGCTGAGCTCAAGCTTCTTTTGAAAGCAGAGCACTGCAATGCCTGTTTCAAACTATAGCGCCACAAAACAATTTGGCAAAAGTGTCACTTGGCTTTGTAAACGACTTCACAAGTGTGCAGTATTTTGTGTGTTGCAAATCGTTCAGTCTCCTTAGAGAAAGTACGTGCGAAATTGGTGACTTTCCAGAACTTAGTACACAAGAGATACAGATACATACTTTCTCTCCCATTCACTAACATGGGAAAAGAGGGTATAGCACCTAGTAATTATGCAGGTGTCTTCAAGTTGTGATTTCCTCTGCTCCACGGTATTTGTTTCTAAGAGTGAGTTCTGAATGGCAAACAGACAGCTGAGCTCCAGCTTCTTTGGGCCTCAGGGCACTGTAGTGCCTGTTTCAACCTATAGCGAAACACAGCAATCTGGCGAAAGTGTCACTTTGGTTTCCAAACCACTTAACAAGTGTGCAGTATTGTGAGAGTTGCAAGTCGTTCAGTCTCCTCAGTGAAAGTATGTGCGAAGTTGGTGACTTTCCATTTCTCAGTGCACAAGAGATACAGACACATGATTTCTCTCCCATTCTTTCCTATGGGAAGTGAGGGTATAGCATCAAGTACTTATGCAGGTTTCTTCAAGTTGTGATTTCTTCTGCTCCACGAAGTTTGTTTCTACGAGTGAGTTCTGAATGGCAAACGGACAGCTGAGCTCCACCTTCTTTGCGAAGCAGATGACTGTTTGACTTCTTTGCGATGACTGTTTCAACCTATAGCGAAACAAAGCAATCTGGCGAAAGTGTGAGTTTGGTTTCCAAACCACTTCACAAGTGTGAGCGTTGCGTGTGTGGCAACTCGTTCACTCTAAGGAGGGAAAGTATTTGCGATGTTGGTGACTTTCCATTTCTTAGTGCACAAGCGACACAGACACATGTTTTCTCTCCCATTCATTCATGTGGGAACTGAGGGTATAGCACCTAGTGCATATGCAGGTTTCTTCTCGTTGTGATTTCTTCTGCTCCACAATGTTTGTTTCTAAGAGTGAGTTCTAAAAGGTGACAGACAGCTGAGCTCCAGCTTCTGTGGGAAGCAGAGCACTGCAATACCTATTTCAACCTGTAGCAAAACAAAGCAATCTGGCAAAAGTGTCACTTTGCATTCCAAAACACTTCACAAGTGTGCCTTGTTTTGAGTGTTGCAACTCGTTCAGTTTCCTTATAGAAAGTACGTGCGAAATTGGTAACTTTCCAGAACTTAGTGCACAAGAGATACAGACACATGATTTCTCTTCCATTCATTCCTAGGGGAACTGAGGGAATAGCACCTAGTACGTATGCAGGTTTCTTCTAGTTGTGATTTCCTTTGCTCCACGATGTTTATTTCTAAGAGTGAGTTCCTAATGGTGAAAACACAGCTGAGCTCCAGCTTCTTTGGGAATCAGAGCATTGCAATGACTGTTTCAACCTATAGCGAAACAAAACAATCTGGCGAAAGTGTCGGTTTGGTTTCCAAACCACTTCACAAGTGTGGGCGTTGTGTGTGTGGCAATTCGTTCACTCTAAGGAGGGAAAGTATTTGCGATGTTGGTGACTTTCCTTTTCTTAGTGCAAAAGAGATACAGACACATGATTTCTCTCCCATTCATTCGTATGGGAAATGAGGGTATAGCCCCTAGTGCTTATGCCAGTTTCTTCTGGTTGTGATTTCTTCTGCTCCACGATGTTTGTTTCTAAGAATGAGTTCTGAAGTGCAAGCAGACAGCTGAGCTCCACCTTCTCTGGGAAACAGAGCACTGCAATGCGTGTTTAAACCTATAGCTAAACAAAGCAATCTGGTGAAAGTGTCACTTTGCATTCCAAAACACTTCACAAGTGTGTCTTGTTTTGGGTGTTCCAACTCCTTCAGTCTCCTTAGAGAAAGTACGTGCAAAATTGGTAACTTTCCAGAAGTTAGTGCACAAGAGGTACAGATACATACTTCCTGTCCCATTCATTCCTATGGGAACTGAGGGAATAGCACCTAGTACATATGCAGGTTTCTTCTAGTTGTGATTTCTTCTGCTCCACGATGTTTGTTTCTAAGAATGAGATGTGAATGGCGAACAGACAGCTGAGCTCCAGCTTCTTTGGGCAGCAGGGCACGGCAGTGCCTGTTTCCACCTATAGCGAAACACAGCAATCTGGCGAAAGTGTCACTTTGGTTTCAAAACCAGTTAACAAGTGTGCAGTATTGTGAGTATCGCCAGTCGTTCAGTCTCCTCAGAGAAAGTATGTGCGAAGTTGGTGACTTTCCATTTCTCAGAGCACAACAGATACAGACACTTGATTTCTCTCCCATTCTTTCCTGTGGGAAGTGAGGGTATAGCACCAAGTACTTATGCAGGTTTCTTCAAGTTGTGATTTCTTCTGCTCAACGATGTTTGTTTCTAAGAGTGAGTTCTGAATGGTGATCAGACAGCTGCGCTCCACCTTCCTTGGGAAGCAGAGCACTGCGATGACTGTTTCAACATTAACAAAAACAAAGCAATCTGGAGAAAGTGTGAGTTTGGTTCCCAAACAACTTCACAAGTGTGAGCGTTGTGTGTGTGGCAACTCGATCAGTCTACTGAGAGAAAGTATGAGCAAAGTTGGTGACTTTCCATTTCTCAGTGCACAAGAGATACAGACATATGATTTTTCTCCTATTAATTAATAGGGGAACTGGGGTTATAGCACCTAGTACTTCTGTAGGTTTCTTCAAGTTGTGATTTCTTCTGCTCCACGATGTTTGTTTCTAAGATTGAGTCCTAAAAGGTGAAGAGATAGCTGAGCTCCAGCTTCTTTGGGAAGCAGAGCACTGCAATGCCTGTTTCAACTTATAGTGAAACAAAGCAATCTGGCGAAAGTGTCACTTTGCGTTTAAAAACACTTCACAAGTGTGCCTTGTTTTGAGTGTTGCAACTCATTCAGTCTCCTTAGAGAAAGTACGTGCGAAATTGGTAATTTTCCAGAACTTAGTGCACAAGAGATACAGACACATCATTTATCTCTCATTCATTCCTAGGGTAATTGAGGGAATAGCACCTAGTACGTATGTAGGTTTCTTCTAGTTGTGATTTCTTCTGCTCCATGATGTTTGTTTCTAAGAGTGAGTTCTGATTGGCGAACAGACAGTTGAGCTCCAGTTTCTTTGGAAAGCAGGGCACTGCAATGTCTGTTTCCGCATATAACGAAACACAGCAATCTGGCTAAAGTGTCACTTTGGTTTCCAAACCAATTCACTAATGTGCAGTGATGTGAGTGTTGCAAGTCGTTCAGTCTCCTACAAGAAGGTATGTGTGAAGTTGGTGACTTTCTAGTTCCTAGTGCACAAGAGGTACAGACCCATGTTTTCTGTCCCTTTAATTCCTATGGGTACTGAGGTTATTTCACCTAGTACATATGGAGTTTTCTTCATGATGTGATTTCTTGTGCTCTACGAAGTTTCTTTCTAAAACTGATTTGTGAATCGAGAACAGCCAGCTGAGCTTCAGTCTTTTTGGGAACCATGGCAATGCAATGCCAGTTTCCACATATAATGAAACAGAGCAATCTGGATAAAGTGTCACTTTGGTTTTTAAACCAATTCACAAGTGTGCAGTGCTGTGAGTGTTGCAAGTCATTCAGTCTCCTAAGAGAAGGTATTTGTGAAGTTGGTGACTTTGCAGTTCTTACAGCACAAGAGATACAGATGCATGTTTTCTGCCCCATTCATTCCTACGGGTAATGACGGTATTTCACCTAGTACATATGGAGGTTTATTCATGATGTGATTTCTTGTGCTCCATGATGTTAGTTTCTAAGAGTGACTTCTGTATCGAGAACAGCCAGCTGAGCAAAAGTGTCTTTGGGAAATGCGGCACTGCAGTGCCTATTTCCACATATAATAAACACAATCATCCAGCTAGAGTGTCAGTTTGGTTTCCAAACCAATTCGCAAGTGTGCAGTGTTGTGCATGTTCCAAGTCATTCAGTCTCCTAAGAGAAGGTATGTGTGAAGTTGTTGACTTTCCAGTTCTTAGTGCACAAGAGATATAGACCCATGTTTTCTGTCCCATTCATTCGGAGGGGTACTGATTCTATTTCACCTAGTACATATGGAGGTTTCTTCATGATGTGATATCTTGTGCTCCACAATGTTTGTTTTTAAAACTCAGTTCTGAATCGAAAATAGCCAGCTGAGCTTCAGGTTCCTTGGGAAGCATGGCACAGCCACACCTGTTTCCACATATAATGAAAGAAAGAATCTAGCTAAACTGTCACTTTGGTTTCCAAACCATATCACAAGTGTGCAGTGTTGTGAGTGTTGCAACGCGTTCAGTCTCTTCAGAGAAAGTAGATACAAAGTTGCTGGCTTTCCAGTTCTTAGTGCACAAGAGATACAGGCACATGTTTTCTTTAGCATGCATTCCTATGGGAACAGAGGGTATTGCACCTAGTACTTATGCAGATTTTTTCAAGATGTGATTTCTGGTGCTCCATGATGTTTGTTTCTAAGAGTGAGTTCTGAATAGAGAACAGCCAGCTGAGCTCCAGCTTCTTTAGGAAGCAGGGCACTGCAATGCCTGTTCCTGCATATAGCGAAATACATGAATTTGCCCTCTGTGTCATTTTGGCTTCCAAACTAATTCCCAGGTGTGCAGTATTGTCAGTGTTGCAACTCGTTCAATCTCTTGACAGAAAGTATATGCGAAGTTGGTGGCTTTCCAGTTCTTAGTGCACAAGAGATATAGACACATGTTTTCTGTCCGATGCATTCCTAAGGGAACAGAGGGTATTGCACCTAGTGCTTATGCAGATTTTTTCAAGATGTGATTTCTTGTGCTCCACGATGTATGTTTCCAACAGTGAGTTCTGAATAAAGAACAGACAGCTGAACTCCCGCTTCTTTGGGAAGCAGCCCACTGCAATGCCTGTACCCAAATACAGCGAAATACAGCAATTTGACCTATGTATAACGTTGGCTTCCAAACCAACTCCCAAGTGTGCAGTGTTGTGAGTGTTGCAACTCGTTCAGTCGCTTGAGAGAAAGTAAATGCGAAGCTGGTGCCTTTCTGGTTCTTAGTGCACAAGAGATACAGGCATATGTTTTCTGTCATATGCATTCTTATGGCAACAGAGGGTATTGCAACCAGTACGCATGCAGGTTTCTTCAAGATGTCATTTCTTCTGCTCCACGATGTTTGTTTCTAAGAGTGAGTTCTGAATAGAGAAGAGCCAGCTGAGCTCCAGGTTCTTTGGGAAGCAGGGCACTGCAAAGCCTGTTCCCGCACACAGCGAATTACATGAATGTGGCCTATGTGTCACTTTGGTTTCCAAAAGAATTCCCAGGTGTGCAGGGTTGTGAGTGTTGCAACTAGTTCAGTCTCTTGAGAGAAAGTATATGCGAAGTTGTTGACTTTCCAGTTCTTAGTACACAAGAGATACAGGCACATGTTTTCTTTCCCATGCATTCCTATGGAAACAGAGGGTATTGCACCTAGTACTTAGGCAGATTTCTTCAAGATGTGATTCCTGGTGCTCCACGATGTTTGTTTCTAAGAGTGAGTTCTGAATAGAGAACAGCCAGCTGAGACCCAGCTTCTTTGGGACACAGGGCACTGCAACGCATGTTCGCGCATATAGCGAAATACAGCAATTTGCCCTATGTGTCACTTTGGTTTCCAAACCAATTCCCACGTGTGCAATGTTGTGAGTGTTGCAGTTCGTTCAGGCTCTTGAGAGAAAGCATATGCGAACTTCCTGGCTTTCCAGTTTGTAGTACACAGGAGATACACACCGATGTTTTATGTCCCATTCATTCCTAAGGGTACTAACGGTATTGCACCTAGTACATATGCAGGTGTCTTCAAGATGTAATTTCTTGTGTTCTATGATGTTTGTCTCTAAGAGTGAGTTCTGAAGAGAGAACAGCCAGCAGAGCTCCAGCTTGTTTGGTAAGCAGGGCACTGCAATGCCTGTACCCGCATACAGAGAATTACAGCATTTTGGCCTATGTATAACGTTGGCTTCCAAACATATTCCCAAGTGTGCAATGTTGTGAGTGTTGCAACTCGTTCAGTCTCTTGAGAGAAAGTATATGTGAAGCTGGTGCCTTTCCGGTTCTTAGGGCACAGGAGATACAGGCACATATTTTCTGTCCTATGCATTCTTATGGCAGCAGAGGGTATTGCAACTAGTACGTATGCAGGCTTCTTCAAGATGTGATTTCATGTGCTCCACGAAGTTTGTTTCTAAGAGTGAGTTCTGAGTAGAGAACAGCCAGCTGAGGTCCAGGTTCTTTGGGAATCAGGGCACATCAATGCCTGTTCGCGCATATAGCGAAATACCACAATTTGGCATATGTTTCACTTTGGTTTCAAAAACAATTCCAAAGTGTGCAGTGTTGTGAGTGTTGCAACTCGTTCAGTCTCCTGAGAGAAAGTATATGCGAAGTTGATGTCGTTCCAGTTCTTACTGCAGAAGCGATACAGGCACATGTTTTCTGTTCCATGCATCCCTACGGGAACAGAGGGTATTGCACTTAGTACGAAGGCAGGTTACTTCATGATGTGAATGTGTATGATCCACGATGTTTCTCTCTAAAAGAAAGTCTGAATAGAGAACAGCCAGCTGAGCAACAGCTTCTTTGAGAAGTAGGGCACTGCAATGCGTGTTTCCATATACAGCGAAATACAGCTATTTGGCCTACGTGTCACTTTGGTTTCAAAACAAATTTCACAGGCTGCAGTGTTGTGAGTGTTGCAGTTCGTTCAGACTCTTGAGAGAAAGTATATGCGAAGTTCCTGGCATTCCAGTTCTTAGTGCACAGGAGATATACACTGATGTTTTATGTCCCATTCATTCATAAGGATACTAACGGTATTGCACCTAGTACATATGCAGGTGTCTTCAAGATGTGATTTCTTGTGTTCTATGATGTTTGTCTCTAAGAGTGAGTTCTGAAGAGAGAACAGCCAGCAGAGTTCCAGCTTGTTTGGTGAGCAGCGAGCTGCAATGCCTATACCCAAATACACCGAAATACAGCAATTTGGCCTAAGTTACACTTTGGTTTTCCAACCAATTCCGAAGTGTGCAGTGTTGTGAGTATTGCAACTGGTTCAGTCTCAAGAGAGAAAGTATATGCAAAGTTGCCGGCTTTCCAGTTCTTAGTGCACAAGAGATACAGTCACGTGTTTTCTGTCCATTGCATTCCTATGGAAATAGAGGGTATTGCACCTATGACGTATGAAGGTTTCTTCAACATGTGATTTCTTATGACCCACGAGGTTTGTCTCTAAGAGTGATTTCTCAATAGAGAACAGCCAACTGAGCTCCAGCTTCCTTGGTAAGCAGCGCATTGCAATGCCTGTTCCCGCATAAAATGAAATACAGCTATTTCGCCTATGTGTCACTTTGGTTTCCCAACCAGTTCCCAAGAGTGTAGTGTTGTGAGTGGTGCAGCTCGTTCAGTCTCTTGAGAGAAAGTACAGGCAAAGTTGCTGGCTTTCCAGGTCTTAATGCACAAGACATACAGGGACATGTTTTCTGTCCCATGCATTCCTAAGGGAACAGATGGTATTGCACCTAGTACGTATGCAGGTTTCTTCAACATGTGATTTCTTATGATCCACGATACTTGTCTCTAAGAGTGAGTTCTTAATAGAGAACAGCCAGCTGAGCTCCAGCTTCTTTGGGAAGCAGGGCACTGCAATGCCTGTTCCCGCATATAGCGAAATTCAGCAATTTGGCCTATGTGTCACTTTGGTTTCCAAAATAATTCCCAACTGTGCACTGTTGTGAGTGTTGCAACTTGTTCAATCTCTTGAGAGAAAGTATATGCGAAGTTGGTGGCTTTCCAGTTTTTCGTTCACAACAGATACAGGCACATGTTTTCTATCCAATGCATTCCTATAGGAACAGTGGGTAATGCACCTAGAATGTATGCAGATTTCTTCAACATGTGATTTCTTATGCTCCACGATATTTGTATCTAAAAGTGAGTTCTGAATACAGAACAGCCAGTTTAGTTCCAGCTGCTTTGGTAAGCATGGCAAAGAAAAGTCTGTTCCCGCATATAGCGAAATACAGCAAATTGTCCTATGTGTCACTTTGGTTTCCAAAACAATTCTCAAGTCTGCAGTATTGTGAGTGTTGCAACTCATTCAGTCTCTTGAGAGAAAGTACATGCGAAGCTGGTGCCTTTCCGGTACTTAGTGCACAGGAGATACAGGCACATATTTTCTGTCCTGTGCATTCTTATGGCAACAGAGGGTATTGCAACTAGTACGTATGCAGGTTTCTTCAACATGTGATTTCTTGTGCTCAACGATGTTTGTTTCTAAGAGTGAGTTCTGAGTAGAGAACAGCCAGCAGAGGTCCAGGTTCTTTGGGAAGCAGCGCACTGCAATGCCTGTTCCCGCATGGAGCGAAATAAAGCAATTTGCCTTATGTGTCACTTTGGTTCCCAAACCAATTCCCAAGTGTGAACTGTTGTGAGTGTTGCAACTCCTTCCGTCTCTTGAGAGAAACTAAATGTGAAGTTGTTGGCTTTCCAGTTCTTAGTGCAAAAGGTATAGAGGCACATGTTTTCTTTAACATGCATTCCTATGGAAACAGATGGTATTGCACCTAGTACTTATGCAGATTTCTTCAAGATGTGATTTCTCGTGCTCCACAATGTTTGTTTCTAACAGTGAGTTCTGAATAGAGAACAGCCAGCTGAGCTCTAGCTTCTTTGGGAAGCAGGGCACTGCAATGCCTATTCCTGCATATAGCGAAATATATGAATTTGGCATATGTGTCACTTTGGTTTACAAACCAATTCCCAAGTGTGCAGTGTTCTCAGTGTTGCAACTCATTCAGTCTCTTGAAAGAAAGTATATGTGACGTTGTTGGCTTTCCAGTTCTTAGTGCACAAGAGATACAGGCCCATGGTTTCTGTCCCACAAATTCCTACGGGAAGAGAGGGTATTGAACCTAGTACGTATGCAGATTTCTTCCAGGTGTGATTTCTTGTACTCCACGATGTTTGTTTCTAAGAGTGTGTTCTGAACACAGAACAGCCAGCTGAGCTGCCCCTTCTTTGGGAAGCAGCGCACTGTAATGCCTATTCCCGCATACAGCAAAACACATTAATTTGCACTATGTGTCCTATGGTTTCAAAAGCACTTCCCAAGTGTGCAGTGTTGAGAGTGTTGCAACTCGTTCAGTCTCTTGAGAGAAAGTATATGCGAAGCTGGTGCCTTTCTGGTTCTTAGTGCACAGGAGATACAGGCACATATTTTCTGTCCTATGCATTCTTAGGGCAACAGAGGGTATTGCAACTAGTACGTATGCAGGTTTCTTCAAGATGTGATTTCTTGTGCTCCACGATGTTTGTTTCTAAGACTGAGTTCTGAGTAGAGAACAGCCAGCTGAGGTCCAGGTTTTTTGGGGATCAGGGCACTTCAATGCCTGTTCACGTATATAGCGAAATACCGCAATTTGGCATATGTTTCACTTTGGTTTTCAAAACAATTCCAAAGTGTGTAGTGTTGTGAGTGTTGCAACTCGTTCAGTCTCTTGAGAGAAAGCATATGTGAAGTTTTTGGCTTTCCAGTTCTTAGTGCACAAGAGATACGCACATGTTTTCTTTCCCCTGCATTCCTACAGAAACAGAGGGTATTGCACCTAGTACTTACGCAGATTTCTTCAATATGTGATTTCTTGGTCTCCACGATGTTTGTTTCTAAGAGTGAGTTCTGAGTAGAGAACAACCAGCTGAGCTCCAGCTTCTTTGGGAAGCAGGGCACTGCAATACGTGTTCTCACATATAGCGAAATACAGCAATTTGCCCTATGTGTCCCTTCGGTTTCCAAACCAATTCCGAAGTGTGCAGAGTTCTGAGATTTACAACTCGTTTAGCCTCTTGAGAGAAAGTATATGCGAAGTTGTTAGCTTTCCAGTTCCTATTTCACAAGAGTTACAGGGACATGTTTTCTGCCCCATGGATTCCTTGAAACAGAGGGTTTTGCACCTAGTACTTATGAGGATTTCTTCAAGATGTGATTTCTTGTGCTCCACAATGTTTGTTTCTAAGAGTGAGTTCTGAATAGAGAACAGCCAGCTGAGCTCAAGCTTCTTTGGCAAGCAGGGCACTGCAATGCATGTTCTCGCATATAGCGAAATACAGCAATTTGCCCTATGTGTCCCTTTGGTTTCCAAACCTGTTCCGAAGAGTGCAGTGTTCTGAGGATTGCAACTCGTTCAGTCTCTTGAGAGAAAGTATATGCGAAGTTGTTGGCTTTCCAGTTCTTAGTTCACAACTGATACAGGGACATAGTTTCTGCCCCATTCATTCATTGGAAACAGAGGGTTTTGCACATAGTACTTATGCAGATTTCTTCAAGATGTGATTTCTTGTGCTCCACTATCTTTGTTTCTAAAATTGAGTTCTGAATAGAGAACAGCCAGCTGAGCTCCAGCTTCTTTGGGAAGCAGAGCACTGCAGTGCCTTTTCCCGCATATAGAGAAATACAGAAATTTGCCCTATGTGTCACTTTGGTTTCCAAAGCAATTCCCAAGTGTGCAGTGTTCTGAGTGTTGCAACTCCTTCAGTCTC
>PVKA01022988.1:5774-36380 GCA_004027165.1 Ctenomys sociabilis | reverse complement strand
AAAAAAAAAAAAAAAAAAAAAAAGGGCTGGGCGGGGGCGGGCGGGATGGAACAGGACGGCGGAATCCGCAGCGCTGTCTCTGCCCGGTCTCAAGGGCTGGGCGGGGGTGAGCGGGATGGAGCAGGATGGCGGAGTCCCTTTTGGGTTTTCATAAATGCCTTTTATCAAGCAGAGATAGAGTCCATCTATTCCAATTGTCTGTAGGACCTTGAACATGAATGAGTGTTGGACTTTGTCAAAGGCTTTCTCTGCATCAATTGAGATGATCATGTGGTTTTTAGATTTAAGTCTATTAATATATTGTATTACATTTATAGAGATTTGAATATTGAACCATCCTTGCATCCCTGGGATGAAAATCTTCTTGATGATTTGCTGTATTCTATTTGCCAGGATTTTTTGAGTATTTTTGCATCTATGTTCGTGAGGGAGATTGGCCTGTAGTTCTGCTTTTTGGTTGTGTCTTTCCTCGGTTTTGGAATGAGTATTATACTTGCCTCCAGAAATGATTTTGGGAGGACTGTTTCCTTTTCTACTTCATTGAAAAGTTTGTGGAGTGTGGGGATTATATCATCTATAAATTTCTTCTAGAATTCAGCTGTGAATCCATCAGGACCTGGACTTTTCTTTGTTGGCAGGCTTTTTATTACATTTCATATTTCGTTGGCTCTTATTGGCTTATTGAGAGTTGTTATATCTTCTTGATTCAGTTGTGGTAATTTGTACCTTTCGAGGAATCTGTCCATTTCTTCTGTGTCTTCTATTCTGTGAGCGTAAAGATTCTCGAAGTAACTGTTAATAATCTTCTGAATTTCCAGTGGGTCTGTAGTGATTTCACACTTTTCATTCCTTATCGCTTGTACTTAAATTTTCTTTTGCCTCTTTTTGATGAAATTGGCAAGAGGCTTATGAACTTTATTTAGTTTTTCGAAGAATCAACTTTTTGTTTTGTGGATTCTTTGAACTGTTTTCTTCATCTCAATTGAATTAATTTCTGCTCTAATCTTTATGATTTCTTCCTGTCTTTGCGCTCTGGGTTTTGTTTGCTCTTCTTTCTCTAGTTGTTGGAGGTGCAACATTAGTGTACTACTTTGTAGCTCAGGCTGGTCTCGAACTCACAACAATCCTCCTGCCTCAGCCTCCCAAGTGCTGGGATCATAGGCATGCGCCACCATGCCCGGCCTCTTCCTCCTTATTGAGTATTTCATTTTCTAGACACTTCTCTCTCTCCTTCAGGCATTTCTGCCAGATGGGGCTGAGGTCCCAGTCTATGATGATTCACTTCCTGTCCTTGACCTTTCCCATTCCTGAGTTTCTTCACTTTGCCAGCTTGGATGCCTCTCTTGAGGCCATTATTCTAGTGTTGGCTCATCTAGCTGATGCTGCAATTTCTCCTGCTCCTTCTGTAGCTGTTCTTCCACTTCTCTTTCGCTAGCAGCCATGTCAGCAGGCTTTGCTCCTCCAAAGATAGAACCCGCTCGACTGGACTGGGAGGTGCTAGCAGAAGAATCATCTTCTTTAGGAGCACTCTGAGGCTTTAGTTTCAGTTTAGGTCTTTTGGGGGGTGACCTCTGTCATCATGCCTGTAATCATCACAGGCATAATCTTCTCTAGAGCCCCAGGGCCAATCATCTCATCTGTCATAGCGATCTTCATACCGGTCTCCTCCTTTATAATCATCACTACAGTAACCACGCCAAAGGCTCTTCTGCCACTACCTATTCTGGAATCATACCCTCTATCATAGTCTCTGCTGTCTCAGTCATCATAGTGATCTCGGCCTCCGTATCAATCCATATCTCAGTGTGGGCCATCACGATATCTATCCTGATCCCAATTGCCATCACGGTACTGGTCTGAATCATAGCGATCTCAGTACTTGTCTCCAAAGCTATCATCACCTCTTCTCGGGGGGTAGTTGTCAAAGCTATCTGTGGCAGGACAGGCCCTCTAGTCTGTATCTGTTTTGTCAGCATCTCGATTTCTATCTTGCCCAAAAGAACGATCATCCCTGTCTTAATCCTGAGCTTGATCAGCAACATCCACTTGAATTCTCCTGTTCCCTAGAGACTCTTCATTGAGACTCAGGGCACTGAGCAGGGACTTCAGGTCCTCAAACTCTGCATAACCAAAACCTTTCAACCTGTCAGGATTGCTGGGTTCATGTGACAAATGCACTGCACTGATATTTAATCCTCTAAAGAATTCCTTAATAGACTCCTCTGTCACTTCATAGGGCAGGATCCCTAGAAAAGTAGTGTAGGGTCCTGATTTTGGGAAGATGGCTCCAGTCAATATTGGGTTCCCAAGCAGCCCATGGAGCAGTGGGAAGGAAGGAATGGTCAATTGGAGGTGCCCTATACACAGCATCGTCATTACTGTGCCAGGTGGTTGAAACATCTCCTTCCAGGTCATCCATTTCATCAGCCCAGCTGACTGGTTTAGAGACATAGGTCATTCCTCCACCAGTCCCTCCATCCTCAGTGAGAAAGTCTGTTAGGGAGATGGTCTTCCCCTTCTTATTCTTCTTTTTTACTGAGGCCGCAATGTTGGGAGAGGGAGAGAGAACCTAAAGGCTCTTTCTTTTCTTTCTCTTTCTTTCTTTCTTTCTTTCTTTCTTTCTTTCTTTCTTTCTTTCTTTCTTTCTTTCTTTCTTCCTTTCCTTTCCTTTCCTTTCCTTTCCTTTCCTTTCCTTTCCTTTCCTTTCCTTTCTAAGACAAAGTCTTATTATGCAGTTCAGGCTGGCCTTGAGCTCACTTTGTAGCCCAGGCTGGCCTTGAACTCTCAGTAATCCTGCCTCAGCCTCCCAGTGCTGCGGTTATAGGCACGTGCCACCATGCCTGGTCTTCTTTCATGTTTCTTTTCTTTTAGGCAGAGCCAGGGTTTGAACTCAGGCCCTTGCACTTGACAGGGAAGTGCTTATTCCACTGAGCCATCTCCCCAGCCCCCTCTTTCATTTTTCATACAAGGTCTTACTATGTAGTCTAAGACAGACTTGAATTTTCTCTGTAGCCCACGGTGACCTTTACTTTGTGATACTCTTGCCTCAGCCTCTCAAATGCTAGGATTCCAGGCACAGAGCACCACACCCTGCTCAAGAGTATGAGATCACTGATGTTCTTGTGCTTATGCTCTGGGATGGGAGACCTCTGACTTGTCTTAGGGGCAGGGTTTGCAGCAAGTCCTCACATCCATCTCTTTATGGATCTAAGACCTGGGATGGTGGGTTTTGATCTCTGTTCATGTGTAGTGTCTGAGCTCTTTATTGGTGTAAATCCAGAGGTGTGAGTTCTCAGTTTAGTATAATTCCCTGGATGTGATGACTCTGGTCTATCTGTTGCTACTTTCTCATATGAAGTGTGAAGGTCTGTCTTCAATACCAGTTTGTGGGTATGTTTCTCTGTGTGTGAAGTGTCTCTTTTGTTTGAAGGCATATGTCCCAGAGGAAGAATTTTGTGTCTGTGCACATGTCTGTCAATGTCAGATCTCTGATCTGTAGGTAGATGTCCTGAGAATTTGAGCACTTTACTTTTTTATGGTTATGATTTTTAGGTGTGATGATTGCTGAACTTCTAGCTCTGTGTCCTAGAATTTGAGGTCTCTGGGCTGTTACTACAAGAATGTTCCAAGATGTACTGTTCTGCAGATGAGTTTATGTTCTGGCACTTGAGACTGAGGTCTGCCATCTGCTTGTGAATGTGGAGGTGTGTCCCAGGGATTGTGGTCTGTGCTGTGCCTATAACTGTGATGATCACTATGGGAGGGATCTTGCAAGTGTGCATGGGAAGAATGGAGTTCTTTGATGTTTGATTGTGATTGGTGGAGCCTGAGTACATATGAGGGGTCTGCCCTGTAAGTTGGTGTGAGGTCTCTGGTCAGTTTGTAGCTATGTATCTCTGGAGGTGAAGCTTTGAGCAGCATGTGCATTTGAGTCCTAGAATTTGACAGTGCTAATCTCTTTGCAAGGTATGTCCCCTAAGATGATGATGTGATGCTGAGTGCTATGTCCCACAGTGGGCAGTATCTCTTCTGTTTCTCAGTGCACATTCCAGCCTGAGGTCTCTTGCATGTGTGAGAATGGATATCCTATGATACAAGGTCCCTATTATTTTTGCATATATATTTCCATCTCTTTTGGGACATGCTATGTGAGGGCTCTGCCACTAAGTTCTACCCTCAGCCCTATCTGAACTCTGAGCTCTTTTTTTGAGGCAGGGTCTATCCTTATGTAGTTCAGACTAACTTTGAACTCACTATGTAGTCTGGCTGGCCTCAAACTCATAGTGGTCCTCCTGCCTCAGCCTCCTGAGTGCTGGGATTATAGACATGTGCCCCCATGCCCAGCACTACCTGAACTCTTTCTTGGTATGTGTCAGATGCTCTCACAGGATATGTATGTGCTAGGCATATATGCACATAATCTACTCAGTTTAGCTGCAAATTTCTAGGGCAGTGATGGTGAACTAACAGCACACATGCTAGCTCTACAAGGGTTGCCATCACCGGTCTAGAATATAGCATCTCAAAGAGCTTGTTGTGAATATATATCTCTTTTTAACTGCCATCTCCCTGTCCCTAAATCTTCCTATTTTTTTTAGGTGTGTACTCCTGCATATTAGCTGTATAACCTCTTTGTGGATATATGTTCTAAGACATTAGGTCTATGATGTATGTCTAGCTCTTTTTCATATGTATCTGGTTTCTTTTCTTTTTTTTTTTTTTTTTTTTTTTTTTTTTTTTTTTTTTTTTTTTTTTTGTCTTTTTGAGACAGGGTCTCACTATGCAGTTCAGGCTGGCCTTAAGCTCACTTTGTAGCTCAGGCTGGTCTTAAACTCACAACAATCCTCCTTCCTCAGCCTCCTGAGTGTTGGGATTACCAGCCTGCGCCACCATGCCCAACTTTGTATGTGGTTTCTGATGTGAGAGTTAGTAACCATTTTTGTGGTACCAGGGGTCAAATTCAGGACCTTGGGCTTGCTAGGCAAGCATTTATTCCACTGAACTATCTCCCCAGCCCCAAGGGTTAGGATTAAGGGTTTTAACATTTGAGATTTCTGGTCTATGCATGTCTCTAGTTGTACATGGCTTCTTTTGTGATCTGGAGATACGAACTCACCAATCTGTGTGTTGATCTATGTCTCAGAGGGTGTAGACTCTAATCTATTTTTGGGGGGACTGGGGGTTGAACTCAGGCCCTTGTGCTTGCCAGGCAAACACTTATTCTACTGAGCTATCTTCCCAGCCACTGATGTTTTTATTTGTTATTGTTATTATTTCAGAAGTTATTATTGTGGTACTTGGGACTGAACCCAGGACCTTTACACTGAGCCACATCCAGTCCATTTTTTATTTTTTATCTTGAGCCAGGGTCTCACTAAGTTGTTAAATGGTCCAGAATGAGATTAAATTTGTGATCCTATCTCAGCCTTTCGGAATACTGGGATTATTGGTGTGTGCCACCATGCCCAGATTTTAGATCCCTTTTCAGGTTTTTACTATATACAAATGCTATATCACAAATAAATGTATGTTTTTCATAACATCAGAATTACAGTGGTTTTTAATAGTGGTAATAAGGAATACCAGGTCCCATGTGATGTGCCAGATGGCAAATGCAAGGAATAATGCAGGAGGTAAAGAGCAGCTTACTAACAAAGAACGTAGGAAGGACGTCTATTTAGATGAGTGAGTATACTATCAAGAAGGACAGTGGGCAGGGGCCAGGAATGTAGCTCTGTGGCTTGAGCACCTGCTTGGCAAAAGCAAGGTCTTGATTTCTAGTCCCATTACCACACACACACACACACACACACACACACACACACACACACACACAAAGTTTCCAAGATAGAATCCCACTAAAGGGGGTGAGGTGGGAAGGGGGGGTAGAAATGTGTCATCTAAAAAGTTTGAGAGGGGGGCCAGGAAAATGGCTTAGTGGAATAAGCACTTCCCTGGCAAGTGCAAGGGCCTGAGTTCAATCCCCAGTTCTTAAAAAAGAAAAAAAAAAAGAGAGAGAGAGACCCTGTCTCAAAAGAAAAAAGAAAGAAAGAAAGAAAGAAAGAAAGAAAGTACAGAGACAGAGGGAGGGGAAGGAGAGAGGGAGAGGGATTATTGGAAGGTAATTAGGTCATGGGGGCTCTACCTTCAGTAATGGATTAATGGCTTCTTATAGGAGGGGATCAAGTCTTCCAACTGGAATAATTCTTTTTTTTTTTTTTTTGTACTGGGAATAAAACTCAGGACTTTGTGCTTACCAGGTGTGGTGCTGCTGAGCTATGTCCCTGGCCCTGTATTAAATATTTTTTGGGAGTACTAGGTATTGAACTCAGCACCTTGTGCTTGCTAGACAAGCACTATATCACTGAGCTAAATTCCTGGCCCCTCAATTAATTCTTTTAAGACCAGGTTGTTATAAAGTGAGGCTGCCCCACACCTTAGCCCTTTTTGCACTTGGCTGGTTCCCTGTACATCTCTACATTGTGTTGTAACACAGCCAGGGATCCCTGACAGGACATGAGTGCCACAAAATTAAGAACCCTTTAGCCACCAAAATCCTGAGCTAAATTAATCTCTTTTCTTTTTAAAGCATTCATCCTTGGGTATTTCATTATATCAACATAAAGCTAAGATATTGTGAGTATTTGTTAAGGGCATGTGGAGTCTTTTTGCATTATATGTGCCAATTTTGTAAGGTCCTTGCCCTGTTTGCAGGCATATGACATGGGATGTGTGCTCACTGTTCTTTGGCATGTATGTCTCAGGCTGAAAAGTCTCTGATCTCTTGGAATTGTATGACATAGGATGAGGCATTGAACTATTTTCTGAGGATGTATGTTTTTCATTGTTTGTGGATAAATATCTATGGTTGGTGGAGTACAAGTCCCAGAAGATATCCATGTCCTAATCATCTTGAGATGGGGAGATGATCCAGGGGAGCCCAATATCCTGACAAGGTGAGGTCTGTGAACTGGTGGCGTGCATGGCTCCAGTAGCAGACAGTGACACCCTGAAGATGTCTGTTTCTTATCCCCACAGCATGTGATCATGCAGATTTACTTGGGATGAGGGATTTGAAGTTGTGACTGAGAAGCATCTTGAGATAGGGAGATTACCCTAGATGATCTAAGTGGACACAACACACTCACAGCTGTTCCTGTCCAAGGGACACAGAAAGGTGAGAACCAGTGAAGGCAACGAAGAGGGCCAGGGTTATAGCTGCATGCCAGAGGCTCATGGGGCATGCAAGCGTGTGTGCATGCATGTGTGTGTTTGCATGCACTTGTGAAACAGAGAAAGGAGGATATGACAACATAAACAGAAATCAGAGACAGAAGGAAAGATAGAAATAGATGGATACAGAGACAGAAACACAGTGGGGAAATGGATTTAAATGTAAAACACTGTTGATTTTGAAGATGGAGGAAGGGGCTGGTGAATGTGGGCATCCTACAAGGACTGGGTTTGCCCCAGGGAAATTCCAAAGGGAAGCTTGCTCTGCCAGAACCTTGAATTTGGCCCTGTGAGACATCCTATTGTTCTTCTCATCTGCAAAAATTTAAGATAAAGCAAGTGTGGTGGCACATACCTGTAATCCCAGCACTCTGGAGGCAGAAGCAGGAGGATTACCACAGGAAGATCCCCACAAGTTCAAGACCAGCTTTACCCATGTCATGACTTCAAGAGCAGGCTGATCAGTGCAGTGCGAGGATTCTCAACAGAAGGCTGAACTATATTGTGAGACTTTGTCTCAAAAAAATCAAAATTTAAAAAATACAGTAAATATTTTAATAAAAAATTATGGTGGCTCACGGTCACAGCAATAGAAAACTGAAATGATGTCCCAGGTTGGGAGTGTTGGCCTGCTGTTAGCACATACCCCAGGGTGGCAGCACCATGCTCTGCCTACAATTGTGTGTCTGAAGGTGAAGGGCTCATGTGTCTGTGCAAATATGTGGATGAGAAGTGCCCAGCTCTTGCACATTGATCTATTTGGTGATGTGTCCTTGGAGTGTATGCCCTCAGCTTTTGTTGCAGGGAGACCTGGGACAGGACAACTCCACTCTGACTTGCTATACCTGTCTGCCAGGAGTCCTCTTCTCTGTTGAATTGTGTGTGCCTGGGATGTAAGACCTCTTTATGAATGTATTTTCTTCCTTTTTTTTTTTTTTTTTTCCAGAACGCCATATCCCCGGCCCCTGTATTTTCTTTTGCTTGAGACCCCTTATCTGCATATATGTTTATGTCCCAGAATGTGAGACCATTTGTCCTTGTATCATGGTGTGGTAACCAGTAGAATCCCAAGAGCCTCTTTTTTTAGCGGAACTGGGGATTGAACTCAGGCCCTTGTGCTTGCCAGGCGAGCACTTATTCTATTGAGCTATCTCTCTGGCCCCCCAAGGGTTCTTATAGGAGAAAGGCAGAGAGGCAGGCCTCATGTCAGAGGCAAGTGTCAGGTCCCTGTTCTTTCTGAGCATACATGTCCCAGATGGTGGGTTCTCTTATGTGCTTGAGTTTATAATTCCCGGTAATTGAGGACTCTGAGCATTTCTGGTGTGTATCCCAGAGTGTGTATCTCACTGCTCTTTTTGGATGTCTGCTAGCGTGGGAGGTGTCTGAGTGATTTGGAAGCACATCACTTCATTGTGGTGTGAGCCATCTGTGTGTCTTGGTGACTGCTGAGCAGCACTCTGAAGATGCCTGTGTCCTGCCTGATCCCTGGAACATGTGACTGTGGTCATTTGCAGTTCTGAGTAAGCTAAGTATCCTAACACAGTGAAATGACCCCAGATGACCTGGCTGAGCCTGGTGTGATCACAGGAATACTTATCCAAGGAGATATAAGTGACAGTCAGAGAAGGTGATACAGCAATGGAAGCAGGGTGAGAAAAGATGGTGTGACAACAGAGGAGGAGAGAGTGGGGCTTTGAAGGCAAAATACTGCTGGCTGGCTTTGAAAATGGAGAAGGGGTGGTAGGCTGTGGAGCATGGACATTCTTTTTTTTTTTTCGGAACCGAGGATTGAACTTGTGCTTTCCAAGGAAGTGCTTATTCTACTGAGCCATCTCCCTAGCCCTGAACATGGACATTCTATACAAACTGGGTTCTCTGAAAGGAGCTTCAGTCCTCCCAACACCTTTACATTTGAAAAAATTCTTAGATCTGGGTGTGGTGGCTCATGCCTGTAATCCCAGCATTGGGGAGGCTAAAGCAGAATTTCTCCTAGTCCAAGGGCCTCTGGGCTATGCAGGGAAACCGTGTCAAACACAAAACAAAACAAAACAAAAATAGGTTGGCCAGAGGTGTGCAGCCAGGAGCCTGCATGACAGTCTGGTCCAGGGCCATGGAGGGGTCTGCCTCCAGGGAGCCGATGCTGGACACCAACGCCAAGTTCACCAGCCAGCTTATAGATTTTCAGTGGAAACTGGGAATGGCTGTGAGCTCAGACAGTTGCAGATCTCTTAAGTATCCTTATGTTGCAGTGATGCTAAAAGTGGCAGACCATTCAGGTCAAGTAAAGAACAAATCTTTTGAAATGACAAGTCCACAGTTTCAGAATTTCTATAGACAGCTCAAGGAAATTGCTGCTGTTATTGAAACTGTGTGAAAACTGATTACTTGGATTGATAAATTGCTATCATTTTAAAATGATGGATTTCACCTGCAAAAGAACTGTACTTTCATATTTCCAGTTTTAAAAAATCTAAAAATCAGATAAGCAGGAATTAGTGGTGACTGATACACACTTTGTAAATATAGTGAAATGAACTCTTTTTTTGGGGGGGGAAGGTGGAACCAGAGATTGAACCCCGGCCCTTGCGCTTGCCAGGGAAGCACTTATTCCACTGAGCCATCTGCCCAGCCCTTGAAATGAAATTTAAAAGAATGTATTTTGTATGTGAATTATGTCCTAATAAAAATCAGACAATTAAAAAAAAAAAAGGCTTGCCAGATAGCTAAGCGGATTAAAGCATTTGCTTAGGCAGACTGTAGGAACCCAAGTTCGATCTCCAGTGTGCCATGCTGGCCCCACCCCTGGGGAGTAATCCCAGCGCTTGGGAGGCTGAAAACAGGATCACTACTAGTCTGATCTTTGTAGTGAGACCCTTTAGATTCTGTACTAAATACAAGAAGAAAAAGAAAGAAAGAAAGAAAGAAAGAAAGAAAGAAAGAAAGAAAGAAAGAAAGAAAGAAAGAAAGAAAGAAAGAAAGAGAGAAAAAGATTCTTCTGTGGCTTTACTGTTTACATTCAGGTCACTTACAAGATATGCAACATATTCTGTTCTCTGATTTCACTTTTTTAGGGGGTTGAAGGGAATGGGCTGTCACTATGCTTCCTGGGCTGGCCTTGAACTCCTCCTACACATAAGTAGCCATGCCTCAACCTCTCAAGTAGCTGAAGTATAGGTGTGTACCACCCAAGCTTGGCCCCTACCTCGAGTTTGACACTACGAAGTCTTTGTTCATCCTCTGCTATGTGGATATCTAAGATAACAAATGTGTGTTTTATGGCAAGATTTTGGTGGTTTGTTTCTGTAGTAGTACAAAAGCAGTATGATGTTACAGGCTGTGGAGGTTGTCCCCATCCCAGTGTTGGTGCCCATCCTAGCATGGAAACTCCTTGATCTGTCTGTCTGCCAACAGCACTCTCTCATCTCTGTGCTGGGATATGAAGCAGCACATGAGCTCTCTGAGCTCACTGGGTCTCTTTGTTGCAGGATGTTAGGTCTAGGATCACTTTTCTGGTATTCTCCTGACCTGTGAGGCCTCTTGCTTGCTTGTGATTGTGTTGTGGGATTTTAGTTCTCTGATCTCTGTGTCTGTCTGTGTCTGTTTGAGCTCCTTGATCTGTGTGATGTGATGTCCCGAAGGTGAGCTCTCCAGGCATATATCACATCTGGGAGGTCTACACATAATCACTTTATTTGTGGATCCCTTTCCAGGTTGTTAGTATGTTCCTCAATTGCATGTCCATCATAGTTGTCAGTGTGTGCTGCTTTTGGGTGTACTACCACCCTCTTTGGGGTGTTTTTCCATATGTGAAATCCTAGGGGGCTTGCCTGATAGCTCAGTTGTTTAAAGCACTGCTTGGGCAAATGCAGTCAGGCACAGGGAACCGTGGTTCAATCCCCAGCCCTTCAAGCCACGCCACATCTGCTCTTAAGGCAGCCAGAACTAGCCAAAAAAATTCTTCATATGTGAAGTCCTCGACCTAGTCTTTGGTGTATTTCCCAGGTATAGGTGGCTGTTTGTTCCAACATGTGAAGTATCTACTATTTTTATGTGCCTCTGTCCCAGGAATTGAGGTCTAGGATCTATTTGTGGGTATCTGCTCCCGAATATTATTTTTCTGAAATGTTTTGTTGTACACTGCTATATGAGTTTATCTTTTAGTTTTTATTTTTCAGTGTTTCAAAGGATGTGAGGTTTCTGTTCCTTTTGGGTATATAGTTCCTAGAGATTTCTTTTTTTTTTTTTCCTGTCTTTTTGAGACAGGGTCACGCTATGCATCTCAGACTGGCCTTGAGCTCACTTTGTAGCCCAGGCTGGTCTTGAACTCTCAACCACCCTCCTGCCTGAATGCTGGGATTATAGGTGTGCATCACCACACCTGAGGTTTTTTTTGGACCAGGGATTGAACTCAGGACCTTGTCCTTATCAGGCAGGTGCTTATGCTGCTGAGCTATCTCCCCAGCTTGTATTTCCTAGGATTTAACTTTTCAGAGTTATTTTTGTATGTGTATGTTACAGGGGGTGTTGTCACTGATATGTTTGTTGTGTATGTCCAGGACATGAGCTCTCTGGTTGCATGCTTTGTGTATATCCAGGATGTGAAGTCCTAAATTGGCTTGTTGTACATGCAGGAATCCAGGAAGGGAGGTCTCTGATTGGTTTTGTCCATCTCACATTTGAGATCTCAGATTTGATGCTCAGCATCCAGCAATTCTCTGAATTAGATTTTGATTTTATTTTATTATTATTATTATTTTTTTTTTTTTTGTCTTTTTGAGACAAGGTCTCACTATGCAGCTCAGGCTGGCCTTAAGCTCACTTTGTAGCTCAGGCTGGTCTCGAACTCACAACAATCCTCCTGCCTCAGCCTCCCGAGTGCTGGGATTACAGGCCTGCGCCACCATGCCCGGCTAGATTTTGATTTTATTTTTACTATTTTCTTTTTTGATACTGGGAATCAAACTCTGGGCCTTGTACTTGCTAGGTAGGCACTGTGCCACTGAGCTACATCCCCAGCCCTGAATTAGTTTTGAGGTCTATATCCTAAGTCTCAGAAGCATTTCTGTGCCATCAATTCAAGGTTCTGAGCATCTGAGCAATTTTTGGTTTGCATTCCTGCTGGTGAGTTCACTGATTTATCTGGGTGACTGCATTTGTATTGTAGAGCCACTGAGCTGTTTCATGGTGGGTGTTCTAGAATACGTGGCCACTGAGCTCTTCAGTGTCAGGGTTTCTTGGCTTTTTGAGACAGGGTCTCACTATGTTGTTCAGGCTGGCCTTGGACTCACTTTGCAGCCCAGGCTGTCTTGGAACTCACAGTGATCCTTCTGCCTTAGCCTCCTAAGTGATGGGATTTGCCTCCTTGGCTTTTAATATATATTTTCAGTAGGGAAGACTTCCTTTTTGAAAGTCACCCAGGGCATGATATAGCTGACTCTTTAGGGAGTTGTCTGGATGGTCTGCAGGCCTGTGCCATATTGACATATTGGGACTCTCTCTCTTCTCTCTCCCTTCTCCCCCTTTTCTGTCTCTGTCTCTCTGTCTCTGTAGTCCAAGCTGGCCTCAAACTCACATTCATCCTCCTGCCTCAGCCTCATGAGTGCTGGGACTACAGGTATGCATCACTGTGCCAAGGCCATGGTGTGTGAAGGCTCTTAGCAGTGGTGATCTCTGCATAGATTTTGATGTCTCTGAGCTTTGTTTAAGTCCTCTTTTCTGATATGAGATGTGTGTCATGTGAATATTGGAACACAGAGGGTTACCCTCTGAACTGTTTTGAGCCACTGTCTCTGTGAACAAGTGATATGTGGGTTTTGACCTAGGATTGGTTTTTCTGAGCTGCTTCAGGCTGTGTTCTGAGTATGAATGCATGTTACCATGCCATGCCTTTAACGTGCTTCACCCTCTGTGTCCAAGAGTGTAAGATGTCAGATATTATACCCCTTGGTGTTGAGGCTCCTCAACTGTCAGGTTATGTTTCTAAGAGAGAGACATTTCCTGCTGGGGGAGTCTTGGTCGCAGAGTATGAAGTGTCTGACTTAGTGGAAGTCTCTTTCTAGGACTGGAGGTTCTGTTTCAGTTTCTGGTATTGGGTGTTGCGGGTATCTGTGTGCTGGGGCCTTTATAGTCTGTCAGCTCTGAGCATTTTGACATTCTACATCTGCTGTGGAGAGCCTGTTGTCCAGGTTGCGAGCTTAAAACTTTGGGATTTTGTGTACCCTCACATGAGGTGCCAGTGCTACTGTGTGGGCATATGTTACTGGGTTGTGATGTTTCAGCCATTCTGTCTCAGGTTAGAAATTCTCTGAGTCTCTGACAAGCACAAGGTCTTGAATTTGATTTTTTGCAAAAAACAAATAAAAACCCAAACATTTCTCTGAGCCTGTGCCTGCAATTTGAAGTCCCTAATCTGGGGGCCAGGGAGATGGCTCAGTGGAATAAGTGCTTCCCTGGCAAGTGCAAAGGCCCGAGTTCAATCCCCAGTTCTGCAAAAAAAATGAAGTCCCTAATCTGTTCTGACTCTGTGTCCCAGTTGTTGGAGCTGTTTGTGACCAACTTTGCAGACTGATCTTTCACAGCTATCTGGGGAATCTGTGTCCATGGCGGTCAGGATTCCAAAGTCCTGCCAGATGTGAATACAAAGTGAAAATTCCAGGAATGGTTTGGCAGGCAGAATCCAGGCTGCTATATTTTGGAATTACTTACCAGTCTGAGTCAAACATGGGAAGTTTCTGTGGTGGCACACACCTATAATCCCAGCACTCCAGAAGCTGAGGCAGGAAAATCACCAAGAGTTTGAGAGAGGGTAGCCTGGGCTGCATGGCAATCAGACGGCCAGGTTACATAGTGAGACAGTGAGATGCTGCCTCAAAAAGAAAAGCGAGGGAGGGAGGGAGGGAGGGAGGGAGGGAAGGAAAGAAGGAAAGAAAGGAAAGGAAGATTCTGAAGTGTTTAAGGATCTAAGCCGAGGTCATAAGGCTTCTGTTTGGAGTTAGTGTCCAGGCTGTGTGGCCTGAGTTGCACGGGAGCTGGAAGTATGAGATGTCAAAGCTGTATAGAGGGTCATGTAGTTTCATTTCTGATCTCTTCTGTGAACCAAGACTGTGAGACTTTTAAACTGGGGATTGAACTGAAGGTTTTTGCACTGAAATACATCCCAGTCTTTTTTATTCTTTGAGGGACAAATCACTAAGTTATCCAGGCTGGGCTCAAACTTGCAGTCCTCCTGCTCAGTCTCCCAAAGTGCTAGGTATTATAGACATGTGCCACTGTGCCTGGCTGTGTGTGAGGCCTTTTGAGCTGTTTGAGGAGTTATGTTTAAAAAGCTGTGAGCCATGTTTTGGCAATCTGTATAGAGTATGGGACATCTCAACAGGAACCCATCTCCAGGATGTGAGGTGTAAGAGTTGGCTTAGGCCAGTGTTCCAGCACACATCATTTTGCAGCTCTTGGGTGTCTGCAATAAGATTGTAATGATTGGAGCTCTCTAGACATGTAGATTAGAAAGCATGAGATAGCTGCAGGAGCCCTAGATTGTTCTAACTCCAAACTATTCAGGGGTCTAGATCAAAAGGTTTCTAAGCTGCATATAAATTTGTTCCCAGGGTATGAATTTTGAAGTGTTTGTTTCCAGGTTATGAGATATTTAAATTCTTGGGATCTGTATCTGAGGCAAATAAATACAAGTTGTTTGTGGCATTAGGTTCTATAAAGTCAGGTCTCTGGGATTTTTAATGATGGTTTATAAAGTCTGAGCAATTTGGGGGTGTGTCCAAAGGACAAGGTCATAGTACTATTTAAGGAGCCAGGAAGAGTGTCACTTGTTTGTAGTCCTGCTTCTTGGGAAGCTGAGACAGGATTGAGTCAAATAAAGGATGAGGAGAAAGTTCAGCAGCATAAGCACCTGCCTGGAAAGCACAAAGTCCAGTTTGATTCCCCAGTCCCACCAAAAAAAAAAAAAAAATTCAAAACCAGCCTGGACAGCAAAATGAGATGCTGTCTCCAAAAAAAAAAAAAGAGGAAGAGTGTGGAGCTGGGGAGATGGCTCAGTGGAATAAGTGCTTTTCCGGCAAGCACAAGGGCCCAAGTTCAATCCCCAGTTCTGCCAAAAAAAAAAAAAAAAAAAGAGATTCACTTAAGTGTCTATATTCAGGATGCATATATATTCAGGACATTTGATCTCTCAGGTCTTTTGGTACCCAGGCAGTGACATCTCAGCCACTTGTGGTCTGACCTACCTTATGAAATATAAGCAGTTTGCAAGGTAACTGTTAGGATGTGAAGGCTCCAAATAGTTTGGAACATGACATTTCAGCTCATGAGGATTTTGCCACAGAAGACACCCCCATTTGGGTTCTGCTCTATCCCTACATGTGAGGGCTTAGCTGTTGGAAGCCCGAGTTCCTAGCATCTGTGTCCAGGTATATTGGCTGAGCTGTGTGGAGGTGGCTAGCTTAGGGAATGAGGTCCCCAAGAGGCTTGGGGTCTGTATCCAGTCTGAGGTCTAGGAGCTATTTGGGGGCCTGTATCCTCATGTCCTGTGTGAGCTCTTTGGGAGTGGAGGTATGAAGTCTCTGGGCTGTTTGGGATTCTATTACCAGTGTGCAAGTTTTCTTTTTGAATGCAATAGCAGGCTTTAAGTTCAAAGCTTCTAAGAAAAGGGAGGGCAGAGTTTAAATATTAGCACATCTCATTATCATTGCTGCATTTGTTTGCTAGTTTATGGAAAATGATAATGGTTTATCCATTCAGATAGCATTGGGTTGAATTTGCTTTTACATGCATGTCAACATGGACATATGAAGCAAGTTTATTTTAGGTCAAGATAGTTTGGAAAGGATTGTGCATGAGGGATGCCATGAGGGCCCAAAGTGAAGATTAAACTCAGATGGTTGAGCCCCCCTCCCCCCAATCCCTCACACCTGGAACTGTTCACTCAACACGCAATTTATTGATGCCCATCCAAGGCTGGATAGGGTTGAGTTTACAAGAGGAAAACCAGCTTCAACCCATGCCTGAAGGGCAGCCTGGGAAACAAGAGCAGGACACACACAGAGACACACAGATCTGGCTTCTGGTAGCAGGGTGCACAGTCTCACAGAGGGGCACTCTGGGCACAGGTGATCAGGAAAGGCTTCCTAAAGACCTTACAGGGCCGGGAGAGCAAGGGTCAAGGCTTAACATTTTATACATTTGAAGGCAGTTAATTTTTGAGACGTGGGCATGGGGTGAGCACAGAGGGCTAGAGCTTGGGGTTGGCCACCAGGGGCTTCTTTCTTGCCTCAACATATCCTAGTGGGTAAGCCCTACCCCATCATTCTGTTTGTAAATAAGGTTTGTTGATGACCCAACAGTGAATTTTATACAGAACACATGTGAAAGTTCATAAGCCAAATGTTGGGGACTTTACTATACAGTACTTTGCCTTGTGCCACATGGGCCTTTTCCTGGGAACCACCTCTGTGATTTTCAAGGCTTCCCTGAGACAATCTACATGGACCAGGTACTTTACCCAGTACCAGACACCTCACCAGCTTCTAAACAATGCATATCATTGTCCTAAGTGCTATCTATAGCTATCTAGGTCTTGATTCCAGCTCCACTAGCCTCAGCAGTCATCACAGCCAAGTATTCTTGGCACTCCTGAGAGCTCAGGACACCATGCTGCCTGAAGGCAGAACTTGCACCTAGCCCACTCAAGGGCTGGCTGGTAGGACCACCTTCTGCTCACTGCTCAGTGGACCATAGACGCCCATCCCCCTTTGAGTGGCACATGGCATCCACCTCTCAGCTGGGCAGTGCTCACAGCCTTGCACAAATCTCATTGTCAGCACTAGTCAGCAATGTTGACACAGTGAGCAGATCCAGCTTGAATCCTCCACCCAGGAGACTCCCTTTTCCATTAGTACAAAGATTCTGTGGTCTGGCAACCAGCTTCATTGCAGATAGGAGGCTGGGAACTCTACCCTCAACGTCTGGCTGCCTTGGGGTTGGAGGCCTGCAGTAGGGTCCTTGAGCTTCAGGAAGAAGCAGGTACAGACACAGCTTTTTATTGTAGGGTCTCCACCCTCTCTGGCCTTCTACAATAGGCCTCAATCCTAACTGTAGAAAATCTTGATGTGATCAATGAAGGCGGGTGAAGGTTTGTAAGTGCAACCCACGGAAGAGCTGGAATGCACAGACTCCTGGAGTCAGTCCTCAACAAGCCCTGATCCTGGAGCACAGAGCAGGTGGAGCAGGTGGAGGCAGGTGAGAGGACCAATCCCCAAAAGGAGGGCAGCAGTGGGGGAGGGCAGGTGACTTCAGGCCCCCTTAGTCAATCTGGCCTCAGACTTCTCAGCACTAGAAGAGGTATTTGCGGCAGGACTCAGTCCCACATTTGCATTCAATACGGACTCGCTTCTTAGGGGAGCCAGGAAGCCCAGCCAGGCCAAAGTTGGAATCCATGCGGGTGCTTTCCATGTCCACAGGGTCCACTGTGGAGTGACAGCCAGAGTGGGGGAAGGGGAGGGAGAGGACTCATTAGAAGACCTGTATAAAGTGTCCTGCCACCCTTTACACCAGGAGACCCAGGGTTGAGAGGAGGCTGGGATCTGAGATAGGAGGGGAATCTCAGGGGTGGTACTTGGGCTGAGGCAATGTGCTGCATTGAAGGGGTGTTCAGGCCACAAGTTGAGGGCTCTTGGGGGAGGTGGGAGCTGGCAGAGCGACAGCCAGGAAGGTCAAGTCAAGCGGGGGTTAGAAATAAGAGGGCTACCTGAACATCCAGAGATACAGCTGAACTCTCCTGTGAGAGTGACTGATTTGTCAAGGGTGGTCACCAGGAATGAGGAAGTCCAAAGGGTGTTGGAGAGCGAAGGGGCTAGTACAGTTCAATCAAGATGGAGCCAGGAGGGCTTTCTCTCTCCGGGCAAACCTTTTCCCCTAAGTCCTGAGAAATTGGCTCAAGTTGGGGTTATGGGGATGGAAATGTGGGCAAAAGTCCTGGAGTCTGGATAGGAGGCTTGGAGCCAGGAGGAACATCTTAAAGCTCCAGTTACAGAATTTCCCTTGGTTCATCAAGTGACCAGGGTGCCTTGGTATAGGATCCTCACATCCCATATCACAGGTTGCCCCTGTTCCTGGGCTCCTACTATCCCCACCTTGCATGTTGTAATCAAAGGTGAGCTCCTCGCCTGCCCGGATGGTTCTTGTGGAAAAGAAAGCGATGCGGGGCAGCCGCTCATCAAGGTTGTCTATGAAGACGTTGTACACCTGCAGGTTGGGGTCACACTAGGCAACAATAACAACAAAAGAAACGGTAGGATAATGAGGAAGGATCCTGGCCTACCTCCCCCCACCACCCACCTGCCAGGGGTACCCACACTATGGTTGACAAAATGAGAGATGTTGCCATAATAGGCGGCATCCACAGTATACACATCCTCCACATAGTCCAGGTCAAAGAGGTACGTGGCACCTTGGCGGTCATAAATCTGGCCCCGCCGCTCCGCCTCCTCTGAGGTAATGATCTGGGGAAAGGAGCAGAGGACTAGTCACAAAGGCTCTAGCACTGCTCCCAACCCTGGTTTGCTCCCCAAGGAAGATAAGAACTATGAGCAGGAAGCACCTGTGCCCTATGGACATAAGGAGACAGCCATGCAGATGGCCTGACAGCCTTTTCAGGAGACTTCCCTCCACCTATCCCTCTCTCCTAAGGCCTCTGGATGGCAGGAGGCTGACAATGGTAGGATGCTGGCCACAGGTGTATTTACAGTAAAAGGAAGGGGGAAAAATCTACCTTCTGCTACCCTGCAAAACTGCCTGAAATGTCCCAATGTTCCACAGACTTGGGAAGGGAAAGACAGATAGGGCTTGATGAATGGCAAGAAAGAATGAGAGCCAGCTCATGACTGGGAGAAAGACAGAAAAAGACTGAGCCAGGGTAAGAGGGCTGGAACCAGCATGAATCCTAACATAACTAGGACTCAGAGAACAAGCAGGAGAAAGACCTGGGGTGGTAGAGAAAGGGAGTAGTAAATGGGGAAACACATTCAATGAAGGGAGCCGAGACTAGGTTGGGAACACAGAAACCTGGTATTAAAAGTCTAATTCAAAGTAAAGGCCAAGCCCTCTGGGAAAAGACCAGGAGCTCTGAGAAGCTTAGGCCAAAAGCTTAAGAGACAGAATGATAGAAAGGCAGAGCAGGAATACAAATGAAAGAAAGAAATGAAAGAAGTCCTCCCTGAGTGCTGCACTACACCTGGCAGAACAAGCACCTTCCGTGTCCCCTCCCTACCCTAGTAAATGTGAAGCTACTCCACCATCCCAGCCCTGATCTATCCTTGTTGATGGATTCTACTGCACAGATCTCTTTCTACCCTGTGTCCCATTTCTCCAAGACCAACAAATACAGGGGCCGGGGAGATGGCTCAGTAGAATAAGTGCTTCCCTGGTAAGCACAAGGGTCTGAGTTCAATCCCCAGTTCCACCAAAAAAAAAAAAAAAAAAAAAAAGACCAACAAATACAACCTCTGGCAATGCCCAAGTGTGCTGACCATACCCTCTTTGCAAAGGTCCCACTGTACACAAGGCTGCTTCCTTCTAAAACAGGATGGCCTGACTCCTGAGTTTCCTTCTACCTTTTTGCCAAGCCCTTAGAGACAAGTGCCAAAATAGCCCACAGCCCACAGCAGTGCCATACATGTTATTTTTCCAGCCCAGCAACCTGTTCTTAGTCCACTGGTGGTCTTCTAGGTAGGTCTAACACTATCTCCCCCAGACCTCTTCCTCTCTGTCCCTCTCTAGCCCTCCCAGTGACAATGGATATAAACCTAAGACTCACCCAGGATGTCGCCCTCTGGTACTAGAACCAAGCTCTTCTACTTTTCAAATCCATCCATTTCCAGGCTTGAGCACTCCATGTGCTTCACTCAAAAGGACCATACAGGTCCTTGCCTGCCTGTCTCTTGTGCCGTCACCTTCAGCCTATCCTCCATGCCAAGTTCTGATCAGCAGTGCCTTTATGGAACCCACATTTACCCTTGGGCCATACTGCTTACTACTCCAGCTCTAGTCCTGAAGGAACAGGGCTCCTCCATACCTGATCTGTTTATTCATTCAGTGAACTTGTTTTTGTAGTGAGGGGGATAGAATCCAGGGCCTCACACATGCTAAATACATGTTCTGCCACTGAGTCACACAACCTGAACCTATTCTATGGATTTGTCTAGGATTGAAGCCTACCTTTTGCCTGGTTGCAACTTGAAGGGATCACAGTTCAGTGGGGAGATGGACAGGCCAAGCCTGGCCCCTACTCTCAGGGGTCATAGAGATGTTGGAGATGGAGTCAGAAACCCACAGTGCAAGATGCTAATTATAAAACACAATGCTTAGAAGGAATCCAAGGGGAAATAAAATAGAGATATAGTGTCTAAAGCAAGGTGGAGGTCATAAAAGGCCCTCTTAGGGATGCAACAAGAACCACAGGAGCATGCTGAGGTGGCATATGTTGAGGTCAATCAATGTCCCTCTAGCTCTTGCAGAATACGTACCACCTTGTGGTGTTAGTTCAGCCAAATGTGACTGCTCTGAGCCTCTGCCTTCCCGGCCCACCTCAGAAGCCTTGGAATCAAAGGGTAGCAGCTCCCACTCACCAGCATGAGAACTTGACTCTGACATATCTTTCTAACTGGAGTCCCTCCCCATGGTAGGCTCACATCCTCCTGCTCCACCTTCTTGTCTGTTCTGCCCCTACCTGCTCCCTCAGTCTCACAAGAGTGAGTCATTCTACAAGGCCTCCGAGGCACAAACGGTTCCTTCCCTTTGCTTTCCTTTCATCCCTACTCTGAAATGGGTGGTCCACTCTGAAGACCTGGGAACAAATCCCTGTGCCCAAGCACTGCTACAGGTGGGGAGGACAGCCAGCCCATGAACAGGAAGTAAAGGCCTGTATGTTCTTTCTCTGTGTCTGATCCCCCAGCCAAAAAATAAAAAGGCCAACAGGTCTGGCAAAGCACCAATTTGGGCTTTTTTAAAATCTACTTTACTAGCTTTGTGACTCTGAGCAAATAACTACATCTCTTTGGCTGTTTTCTCATCTGTAGAATGGGAATGGCAGTGACAGAAGTGCAACCTGACAGGGGCTCTTATAAAATTCCCTCGATGCAAAAAGTATTCTTATTTTTGTTAGGAACAGCAAAATATGATGAGGGGTTATGCTGGATCTTCTTGAAATCTGAGATGCACCTTTACTGTATGTACCCTTTACCAAGAGAGGAAAAACTGGTAATTAAATATGTTACCATCTAAGGACATCAACTGAGATCACCTTCATTTAACAGATGGTAAATGTAGAGAGAACATGTTACAGAATGGATAAAGTAGTACAGTATTCTCTGCTGGGAGAGGTGAAATGTTGTGCAGAAATGTCAAAGTTCAAATGTGAAAGGTTGCAAAGGAGCAAAAGATTGCATACATGGCAGGAACTGTCATTGAAGATTGTCAGTCTCCTCAAGGGGAAGGAAAGTGTCGCACCTAGGTATGGGGACTATGCCCTCAATTACCTAACACCTCGGAGGGCCAGGGAGATAGTTCAGTAGAATAAACACTTGTCCGGCAAGTGCAGGGTCCTGAGTTTAATCCTTGGTACCCCAAAATGAAAACAAAACATAACACCTTGGAAGCTTATGGGAAAGCACCATATAATCAATTAAATTAGTATTTCTAAGATAAAATATATGAATATTCAGCCTAAATAGGATAATAAAGACTATAAATAGGTCCCTATCCGGTTAGGATGGGGTCTGTGGACAGATAGGTAACAAAAAACCTTTCACTTTCTGAGCATTTGGATTTTCTGGCCTTTGGACAGTAGTGGTTAGTACTTGAGACTGTGTACTGACCACCGTTTAAGTGCTTCTTGCAAGTATTTCCTATGGAATAAATATTTCTGACTAGCTTAGGAGGCAGGTGCCATTACTGCTTCCATTTTCCAGATGAGAAAATGGAGACAGAAGTGCAGTGACAGCTGCTGAGTGGTAGCACTGGGGTACAAGCTCTGGCAGGCAGGCTACAGAGTCCACTCCATTGCTGGCTACTTGGAAGCCAAGTGGAAAGATGAGTTTGGCTCTGGTAGTGTATAGAGACCTGTGGCACCATCAGGAGGACCCATGGATCTAAGGGTCCCAGAGAGGTGCCTGGAAGTCACTAAATATAGCAATAAGAGGGCCAACCAATGGCCTTGGGAGTAGGAATGGTAAGGAAGGGATTAAAGGGCCCCTAGAACCCTTATTTCCAGCATGCAGGAGTAAGGACATTAAACCCAGAACTCTGAGGCTACCTGTGTGCTCTGAGGATGGCCCACATCTCCAGACCTGAGGACAAGGCTGTGCTTCCTACTTGGGATGGGCTCTAAGACTGCCAGGGTTCATGGGGCCTGGACACCTTCCCCTCCAGACTGTCAGGGTTCCCAGGGTCAGAAAACATTGTCCTCCACATAATTAGGGCCCTTCTGAGATCTGACCACTTCCTCCAGTCTGCCAGGGTGCTCACAGGTATAAGTACCATCTCTAGACTCTCTGGATCCCTCTGGGAGTGAAGAAAATTTTGCCTGGCCCCAGGATGGTATGAGTGTGGATACTTCTTAAGTTAGGACCCTATGGAATGCAGAGAGCTTCAGCTCTTCCTCCAACTCTTTATGTCATTCTGAGATGGGGTCATATCCCTGAAGTTCCCTAGGATCCCTTCTCCTGATACTGTCAGGAGCCCTCAGGGTGTGGAAACCTCCTCCTTCCTCCAGACTAGCTGGCTCTGTCATGGGGATGTGTCCTTGGCCACCCATCTGGGGCATGACCATCCTCTCATCCAGACTGCTAGTCCTCTGTGGTGCAGACTACTTGGCCTCAAAATTGGGCCTGTCCCTCTGGGGTTTACTCCTTTCTACTCTCATAGAGAAAGCACCTTTCCTTATCACAAATATCACTACTACAGTATGGACACCCTCAGGCCACTCTTCATCACTTCCCAACCATATCATACCCCCAAGAACCAATGGAAATATATGGAGATATCTGGGATTTTCACCAAGAAAGAAGCACATTCATGGATTTAATTGGTCATGTCCTCAGATGTTAAATGTCCCTTAAGGCATGAGAATTCTACATAGGAGAATGGCTCTACTCCAAATGCCCACCACATCCCACCTTAAGATGTGACACTTCCTGTTGCAGACATTTGCTAATTACTCATCCTGAACCCTTCTGTTTTGCACCTGGGCACACAGCTAAAGCATCCCTCCTCCACCCACACTGCAGTTAAGGCCAGTGACTCAGTGCCAGCCAACAGAGCGTGGGCAGAAGTGACGTCTGCTGTATTCAGACTTGACCTATTAGAACTGTCCCTTTTGGTCCCCTACTCAGCCTGCCTAACAGAGAATGATGAGGCTCTGAGACTCTAAAGCATAGGAGAGGCACAAGAGGGAAAGAACATGGGTACTGGAGACACTGTGTGAAAGGATGACTGCCTGAACACCCATACTAAACTGGTCAGGAGCACACAAACTTCAATCTTCAAAGTCACTAAGATTTGCCAGCTCATTCATTATACTGGAGGCCTGCTAATTCACCCAGGCCTTCCCTAGGGTGATCTGAAAGGCTAGAGGAGGTAGGAGACCTCAGTATAGGCATGCCTACATCTACTCTAGACCATGAAAGATGCTCCCTCTGGGCAAGTATCACTTGCAAAAGATTTTTCTTGTGGGATAAGAAGGGAAGGGAGGAGCCTTTTCAGATGCTACAGTCCTGTGCTCTGACCCCAACGCCTCTGAAAGGAGTGCTATTTCAATCTTTTTTTTTTTTTTTTGGCGGAACTGGGGATTGAACTCATGTCCTTGCACTTGCCAGGGAAGTCCTTATTCTACTGAGCCAACTCCCTGGCCTCGTTTAAGATCTTAGTTCCCACAGTTCTTTGCAAGGGACCTTTAGGAGGGCACTATGTTCTTTTAGCCACAAGCATACTTCTGTAGGTATGATCTAGCCTGAAAAAGTAGCCCCTGCCACGACATCCCTATGCCACTCTGACTAACAACCCACACTTCTCCCACAAGGAAGGCAAGGGAATTTCAGGCACACAGGGCAGCAGCTGGGCATGCACAGTGAGAATAGCTGCACCACACACCAGGTCTTGTCTCCCTACCTCTCCTACATATTCCATGACAAAGCTGTTCTTGCGAATCTTCTCAAGTGTGCGGACACCCCAGCCACGTCCATCATCTGTGCGGAAGATGCAGAGGTCATACCGGATGCCCTTCTGTACCACTCGGTTGGGGCAGTCATAGCCACAGCGGCAGCGTGAGTTGCACTCATAAATGGGCAGCCCAGCTCGCAGCCGCACTTGGCCCTGGTCGTTGTAGGCAAACTTGTGCAGAGATGCTCCAGGACAGCAGCCTCCAGTGGGTGCCCACAGACAGTCTTGGCACTCGCAGCCCACGGCCACTTGATCGAGAGTGATGCCCTCACCAACTCGGTACTCATTGATGTACACAAATGCCCGTGGGGGGCCATCTAGGTCCACCTCATTCTCCACAGTGATGCGTCCTAGGTGGCTACGCTTGGCATTGAGTTCCTGCTCCCAGCGCTGAAGAGCCCGCCTCTGCTTGGCCTTCTGCACGAGGTAGTTAGCCAAGCTTGGGTCGAGGTGCCGGGGGGGCTTTGACCGATGGTGCCGCCGAAGTAGCTCTCTTTCTAAGTCCTTGTGGAACTGCTTGAGAATGCGCACACACTTAAGATTCTGCCGTGGTTCCCAGGTGTTCTCTGAGTCAGGGTATCCACGCCACTTTACCAGGTAATATTCTTGTTCCTGTTGGAGTGCAGGGGGGTGAGGGTGTCATAAACGATGAGGTCCTTGGGCCTCACCCCCACCTTGCTCCACTCCTTTTCTGGAATGGTCAGAAACCATGGGCTCTGGCCAGCCAAATAGTTCAGCGGATTAAAGTGCCTGCTTAGGCAGACACAGGGGCCAGGGGTTTGCTCCCCGGGCCTGCCCTGCTGGTGCCGGCCCTGCCCCCGGGGGCGAACTGAGACAGCAATTGAGACTGGGCCTGCGCCTGTAATCCCAGCTCTTGGGAGGCTGTAAAAAGGCAGATCATTACAAGTCCGATCTAGTAGTGAGACACAGAACACCCTGTAGACCCTTCCCTAAAAAATACAAAAAGAAAAAAGAAACCAGGGGCTCTGGAGACAGGAGTGTTAGGATCAACTCCCACCCTCCCCTTTCTGTCTCTCAAATTTCTACTTTTCATCTCTCAAACCTACTGCCTTCTGTCTCCCCCAGCATCTGCTCTCCCCTAGCTATTCCAGCCCACACTCTGGAGTCATCTTTCACCCATCTTTTGCTCATGCTTCCCTTGTCCACCCTTGGCACACCCTGCTAGCCCCATCTTCCAAACACATCCAGAATGTGACCTCTTCAAAACATCTTCACTGTCACCATCACAGAGGCAGCGATGGGCCCTGGCAGGAGCCTCCTCACTGGTCCCCATGCCTCAGCCCTTAATATTCTTTGCACAGCAGCCAGAGAGAGATTTTACTGATGGAAGGCAGCAGTAGGACAGTTTTACAGCACAGATTCTAAAGTTAGACACCTGGCTACAGATTTTCAATCAAGCTCCCTGTCTGAGTTGCCTTAAGCAAGTTATTTAATTTTACTTGGTCTCAGTTTCCATTGGTAACAGAATTGGCTAACATTTTCCTAGCATTCATTATGAAAGTTAGTGGTTTTTTTAATAGCTGTTTTAAGAATTTCCATGTGCTACTAACAGTTACTCCTTACAACTCTGTATGAGTTAAGATACTATTAGCTGTCCCCATTTTACAGATAAGAAAAATGTTTTGAGTTTAAGGAGGCTGTGCTTATACAGCCAGGATTTAAACCCAAGCATGAGGGCTAGCCAAAGAGCTCAGCATATTAAAGTGTCTGCAAGCAGGTGCAGGGGCTGGAGGTTTGATCCTGGGGTGTGCTGAGATGGCAATTGAGACTGGGCATGGTGGCACAGGCCTGTAATTGCAGCTCTTGAAAGGCTGTAAACAGGCAGATCATTACCAGTCCAGTCTACTAGTGAGACCCTGACTGCCCTGTAAACCCTTCCCTAAAATATACAAACAAAACAAAACAAAACACCAAGCATGTGTATAACTGACCTTTGGTTAAATCTTCTGGCAAAGGTAATTGTTGCTACTTCACTGTACAGCACTGCAGGGTTGGGTGGGGTGGGAGTGTTATATGAGTTCCTGAGAGGAAGTAACCATAACAATAGCCACTGACACAATTAGTACCAATTCTTGTCTCCACTACTAGGTTCTGGCGCCTCAATCTCTGTACCTAGTTTACATTTCAAAGCAAATGGGAAGAGATATTTGGAGCTTCATTTGGCTCCTGATTCCCTAAGAAACCCACTTTAGTCCCATTTAAAATGGGGATTGAGACTAGGTGTGGTGGTGCTTGCCTATAATCCCAGCTTTTGGGAGGCTGTAAACAGGTGAATCACTCTGATTCCATCTAGTAGTGAGACCCTGAACCCCCTGTAGACCCTTCCCTAAAATAAAAATAAAATGGAGATAACCAAGTCTGTTCATCTTGTTTTTCAGGAAGGATCAGAGGAGAAAACTCCCTTTTGAAACAGATGTTGTCAGCAGAGGTAGGGGCCAAATCCCTTGAGACCTGCCCCCTCCCAGGGCATGGATCACTCCATACTTACACGAACTTTCTTGTAATCGCACAGGTATTCAACTTCAAAGTCATAGAGATTCCTCTTAGAGACACCAAGAGCGGGGCAGGAGAGCCTGGCCAGGCGGCACAGGTCCTGCAGCTGATTCCAAGAAGACTTGCAACACACATTGCAGCCTAGAACAAGAAGGGAGCCAGAATGAGCCATTACTGGGCAGTCTGACCAGGCTGGGGGCCAAACAGGATCCCAAAACCTCTCTAGGGCATCCCAAGGGCAGTCTAAAGGCCTGGGAAACATAAGCCACAGGTCTTCCCCCAATGCTAAAATCCTTCTGCAACATGAATGTGTTTTTACTCCTCAAACCCATGCTGTATCAAAGGCCTCCTTTGGAACATCAGGCTTAAAATAGGGTTTGTTGCATGGAAGGTTCCAAAGGAATCTACTCAGAGCCTCTAACTCCCTCTGCCCTATTCCTGAAACTGCCAGTTCAGGTTCAAGTCTGGCGCATACTGCTTTGCAAAAGAAAGAGAACAACCCCCACCTCAGTAGGGTGTATGGTCCTAAGGGGGTTGGGGACAGGATTAAAACCTCCAGAACCAAACAAAGGCCTAAGTGGAAAGACTAGTCTTCAATTTCCACTCTGAAATTCCCAGGGCCAGACAAGTTTTAAAATTAAAAATTTGAGAGGATTTTACAATTCTTTAAGTGTACCCCTGTACATTAAACATAACACCTCCATCGTGATCAGGGACATCAAGCCATAATCAAAACCACGAATATTTCTGCAGCAAAAGTACAAATTTTTCACATTAAATGCAAGTAAAATGTAAGATAAACTCATAGCATACTCCACTTTTCATTAGTATCTTCTTTTGCCATGAAAGGAGCCAAATTTAAGAAAAAGATTTCAGTTTTTAGGGGTTTTTAGATTTTAGAATCATAAATAATGACTGTGACACGACACACATTGCAGAAAGTTTCTTTTAAATGATTTGTCTGGGGCATCTTAACCCAGCAAGTTAAAAATTTTTCCCATTGCTCCATTTTGACTTTCTGTCTCATACACATTTCTGTGAAGGATAGAACTCAGCCGCAGGGCCATGCTGAATTTAGAAATACACAAAGCGAAATAGTTATTAGTAACGCCAATTCTTCAAATATATCTAGAATGTTTTGTGAAGCCACCAAAAAATTTCAAATTTAAAAATACAAACTTCCTATTCAAGGCAGTCATTCATTAATGTGCTTTAGAAGCCATTTTGTCAAATCATGCTACAAAACACTTGATTCCAAATGTACCCAAGCCACATCCTATTTCACGTTTTTTAAAATGTTTGATATTATCTTCTTCCCACTACAAAACTCAATGTATTTAAATTCATGAGAAAAAAAATTCATAATGAGATACCCTAGATGTCAACCTAAAAACAGACCTTTACAAAATTAAAGGTCTCTCATCCGATGGGCAAGGCCCAATAGAACCTGAGCCCGTGCTTCCTTCTCCCTAGGATGCCTATGCAGAAGCCTTAACTGGCGAGTGAAACCCCACAGACAAGGTCCCAACCTCCCAGACTGCTGGCTCTGTGCTGACAACAGCTGGACTCTCTCGGCCCTCAGAGGCCCTCTCACACTTGTGGAATCCACCCTCCTCGCAGCTTCGCCTCAAGAGACAGAACCACCCCTTTTCCTGCACATGGGGGAGTCCAGCTCTCCCATCAGGGAGGCCCTGTTCCCTTCTTTGGGGGGATGTTCGACTTCAAATCCTTCCCTCACCTCGGTGCACAGTGTTACCCTGGCCCCCTCAAGAGTCACCCATCCACCCACTCGGAGGGGGCCTGTCCCCTTCTCTTCCTTCCCCTTCCGGCGTCTCGCGCAGACACCGAGAGGGTAACGGTCACCAGGGGCCGGTTTTTCCCGCGCGCGCAGCCTCCTCGTCCCCCGCAAACCCCCGCGCGTGCGCGCACCAATTCGGTCGCAATCTGTGGCGCGCACCCCTCTCCCGTGTGCCCACTTAGCCCCGTGCCCACCGCGTTCTGAGGAGCGCGCCCCCTCCCCGCAGCCCCGCCCAGCCCTGAGCACTGGGCCCGCGCTCCGTGAGCCCTATCCTTTCCGCCCCAGTCTTCAGGCTCTCGGCTCTGTGGCCTCAGACGCCAGGGCCCCGAGCTCGCCACACCATCCCTCCAACCCACCCGGCCGGGCCAGAGGACCCGTGCCTCTACCGCCACTGCTTCACCTTTTAAATTTTCCGCCATCTTTCCCCACGGCTAACGACATTCGGGCCTAACCGGCCTCGCGAGAAGAGAGCTCGCGCGGGCGTGGCCGGGATCACACAGCCTATTGGCCGTGCCTTGCAGCCAGCAGCGACTGGGCGGACCAACCGGCAAGTCGTGACTGGACTCTTCCCCGTTACCGGCTCTCTCCCGGAGGCTGTGTTCACGGCACTTTCCCAGAGTGCTTCTAGGCGGCGGCGGCGGTGGCGGCGGTGGCGTCGGCGGCGGCCGCAGCGGCAACAGCAACGCCAGTGGTGGTGGCAGTCAAGGTTCCCCGAGGCCCTGCCTATATGTGGGTCTGGCTGTCATGCTGGTAGCCAATCACGTTCTTAGCCAGTCAAAAGGGGGATCTTGGGTCCTGTCAGACCCCCAATTATCTCCGTCAGTCAGTCTGTCATCACATTTTAACCCCAAGCAGGCCGTTACTCCTAAGGTGGACTAGCGCCATGAATAGCTGCTTTGTTGCTTGCTCAGACAAATCAGAAAATGAGTCATTTTGCACAGGTGCCCTTCAGCCTCCCACCCCACCTTCGACGTCTCCCTATTCACGCTGTCAGCAGTAGCATCCACCTGTACCCTCCTAACATCCTTGTCCTTCAAGGGAGACACAGTGTTGCTAGCTAGCTAGCCTGCCATTGCCTCAAAGGGTTTCCTTGCAATGTCAGCCAGTCAAACAGTTCTTTCCATCTACCCTAGTCCTGGGACCAGTTGCACTCCATCCACCCTGGAAGAAGCTTCTAAACTACAGCATTCTGGGGCCAGGGAGATGGCCTAGTGGAATAAACTCTTCCCTGGCAAGTGCAAGGGGCTGAATTCGATCCCTTGTTCTGCCTAAAAATAAAAAAAAATAAAAATAAATGAAATAAATAGAACATTCAGCCATGCTCTCAAGCAGACTGTGAGGGATTAGATCAGGACAAGGTGTCACTGTTAGCTTCTAAAATATCCCTGTCAGATGATAGCCTTGTCAGGGGCCCTCAAATTTCTGCTCCTTACACACCCACACCCAGCTAGGCTCTCAGAGCAAGTAATCTCAGCAACCAAAAATACAATAAAACCTCCTGGCCACCTGTCCATATACCCAGAGTATAGGAAAAGTCCAAGAACCAGAACTGGCTGCCAAAGTCAAAAGGTGGCAAGGTGGAAGATAGAGAAAAATCTCATGATTTTGCAAAGTGGACTGAAAGGCAACCCATTTGGCCCATCTCTCTCTCTGTCTCTCTCTCTCTCTGTCTGTCTCTCTCTCTCTCTCTCTCTCTCTCTCTGAAACTATTCCTGTTCCTCATTCCTTTTTCCAATAAATTATCCTACTTTAAAAAAGTGGACTAAAAGACAGAAGTAATTCTTTCTTCATCTTTTTTTTTTTTTTTTTTTTTTTTTTTTTTTTTTTTTTTTTTTTTT
>PVKA01022987.1:0-36292 GCA_004027165.1 Ctenomys sociabilis | reverse complement strand
TTGTGGGGTAGGGGTGAGAAGTGTGTGGCTTTGTGCAGTTTGCTCAGCCTCTTTGGGCCTTGGTTGTTTATCAATTGTGGAGAAGAGTGCCACCTACTGTTTATATTATGGTGAATGTTAAATATGTTCAACATGTAAAATGTGAGAATAGTGCCAGGCACAGTAAATACTGAATAAACACTTGCAGTTTAATCTTTTATGTGGTCTGGAGCTCAGAAGAGAACTGAGAGTGATTTGGGAAGTCTGTATACATCATGCAACTCTGATTATATATATATATATATATATATATATATATATATATATATATATATATATATTGAAAAATGTAAAAAGAAAAAGTGGCTGTATAAGATTGGAGAGAGTAGCTTACAGGTAAGGAGTCTGATAAGATCACTCAGAATCCATGGAAGGGGGCTGGGGAGCTGGCTCAGTGGAATGAGCACTTCCCTGGCAAGCGCAAGGGCCTGAGTTCAATCCCCCCCCCCAAAAAAAAAAAAAAAGATTCTTTGGGGCTTGGAAAATGGCTCAGTGAAGTAAGTGCTTCCCTGGCTAGCACAAGGGCTTGAGTTCAATCCCCAGTTCCACAAAAAAAAAAAAAAAAGAATCCATGGAAGTGGGGAGAGGCTTGAGTACAACTGGTGTCCGTGCAAGTGGGAATTCAAACCAGTGGACACAGAGCTAGGAGTGGCTAGTGCCAGTGTGACGACTGGAAGACTTGCTAGCTATACATGGCCTCCCTCCATGGCTTGGATAATTGCCTTTCTCTTAACCTCAGTGGCTCTGTGAGCATGAGAAGGTGGCCTTTTTCCTTCCTGGAATTCCAGAAGGTGATCCCCAAGAATTCCGTCATACCTCAGAGGCACATACAGACCATCCGGCCCAGATCCTACCTTCCTCTGCTCCTCACTGAACACCTTGGTCTTCTGACATCCTCTTGTCCCTAGAAGGTGACCCTGGAGGCAGGGAAGCTGGTAAGGTCCATCTAGAACCCTTGTCTGCCACCCTCTCCTCTGTCTCTGATTGGTTCTTAGCCTGTTCCCTGTAACATCTTCCAGGGTCTGGTCCCAATGTCAGGATCAGAAGAGTCCTGACCCTCGTCACAAAGTAACCTTTCCATTCTTGAAGAAAAACTGGTTGAGAGCCTACAGTGTGGTAGACACCATGCTAGCACTGAAGATATAGTCACAAGGGAAACAAAAAAAGGTCCTCGTTCTCATGGAGCTCAAATTATGTGCAAAATATATTGTCTCAGAAAAGAAACCAGGAAGGGAGGACAGAATGTGTAGGGAGGTGTGAAGAGCAGAAGGCTTCCTGAAAAGGTGGCGTTTAGGAAAGACCTGGAGGGAGGGGGAGGGAGTGACGCATGTGGACACTCAGGGGAGAGCACAGTGGGCTGAAGAACTCATGCCAAGCCCATGAGCATGGGGCCCTGAGGGGTCACTGTGCTGGAATGGAAAGGCCAGGCTGTGGATGAAGATTGGGTCAGAGAAGTAAGGGTGTGGGTGGACTGAAGCCAGGCCTAGGTTGGGGTGAGGACATGGAACCAGGCAGAGGCAAGGGAAATCTGTGGTGGGAAAGGCAGGTCCTGGGGCAGGAAGGGAGGAAAGAAGGAAGGAGGGAAAGGAAAAAAGGAAGAAAAGAAGAAAAGACGGAGGGAAGGAGGGAGGAAGGAAAGGAACGAAGGAGAGGCAGCCAGGATGGGGGGTTGGACATCATAGTAGCAGTATCTTGTGGGTCCTTGTTCTTGGCTTTGCACCTTCATACATGTGCCCCCCCCTCCTGTTTTCCCAGCCCCAGCACATCACGCACTGGCTATGTGACCTAAACAATATGCCTCCCATCTGGGCCTGGAAGTCTCATGTTACGACCCACTCTCCATCCTGTCCCCTTTCCTGCTGAAGCTTCAGTTGAGATGGGAGTAGGAACTGGCCAGGAATAGCTCCTAGCCTTAAGCCAGGTCCCTGTATGGATTTTCTGATAAAGGTTTGATCTTCAGCTTGATCTCTAACTTGCTCTCTAGCCTGTTCTCCTGTTCACCCTATAGGTTTCTAATGGACACTGGCATCACTGGGCTCTGATTGGTTTTATTGAGTCTTCCCTCAGATGGGGCCTAGGAATCCAATCTACTGAGGACCTAGGAAGATGTGGGACAGGTGTCCTGCCTGGGTCACATTTAGTATCTGTGGGTCTTAGTGGAATAGTGGGGCTTAGGGTGACCCCAGCCATTCTGCATACAGCAAGGGGCTCTCACTGTGGTGCTTAAGAGTGCAGTGAACCCAGCCTACCTGGGTCTAAATACTTGCTCTGAGGAGCTGGAGAGATGGCTCAGTAGAATAAGTGCTTCTCTGGCAAGCTCAAGGGTCTGAGTTCAATCCCTGGTTCCCCAAGAAGAAAAACCAACCAAACAAAAAATACTTGGCTCTGACACCTACTAGCTATGTGAGCTCAGGTAAGATGGGATGATGACTCCTTCCACTGAGCTTCAGTGAGGACAGCAGTTAAGCCTGGAACATGGAAGTGTATGTTTGCTGTTAGCACCCTCTCATGTGATCCTCATGTTATCATGCTCATGTTACATACAAGGAAACCAAGGCTAGGCATAGCTGCTCCATAGTGCATAGAATGGGCCTTTACTCCTGCCGATGTGTGTCTGAAGCGTGTACACACAAGGACATGATGTTGGCTAGTTACTGGTTTAAAATTGTGGAACAGATTCTGTAAATAAGAGTATAAATAACATGCAGATACAGTTAAAAGGACAATAAAACAAAAAATTCAAAATAGCCAGGTATGACAGCATGTAGTTGTAGTCCTAGTTTCTTGGGAGACTTAGGGAGAAGGATCTCTTGAACCCAGGATTTCAAGGTCAGCCTGGGCAACATAATAGATCCTGCCTCAAATCCAAATCAAAAACTTCATGCTGAAAACAGAAAACAAAAGCCCCTGGGCACTCAGGTGTCCATCTTTGAACTCTGGGCAAGTTATGCAACCTCTCTGGGCCTCAATTTGCTCAACCATAAAACAAGGATAGCGAGTGAGGTGCCGAGGAAATGGGGCTTAATTTTGCCATCAGCTTCCTACTGTGAGAAACAAGGCTAGGTAGACTTTGCAAGAGCTCGAGGGCTCAAGATCCCTGTCTTGCAACCTACAGTATGGGAATAAATGTTTGTCAGCTGTTCTCTAGTATTGAAAACATATAAAGCACTAAAAAAAAAAAAAAAAAAAAATCTGGGCCCCCAAATTTAAACACCCAATCAAAAAAATGGGCATCTGAGATAAAGACACACTTCTCAGAGGAAGACATACAAATAAAAGTTCAACATCATTGGTTATTTGAGAGATGCAAATTAAAACACTGAAATTCTACCTCACCAGAGAAAGAATGGCTATTATTAAAAATCAGTAACTCTTCTCCACTGTTGGTGGGCATGTAGACTGGTGCAACCACTGTGGAAATCAGTGCAGAAATTTCTCAAAAAACTAAGATCAGGTGTCCCATTCGACCCAGCTATTTCCCTCCTATCTTCCCAAGGAATTAAAAAAAAAAAAATTACACCACAGTAACATATACACACCCATGTCTATAGCAGCACAATTTGTCATAGCTAGATCTTGGAAACAACCCAAGTGCCCATCAAAGGTTAAGTGGATAAAGATGTGGTATTTTTATATAACAAAGTACTACTCTGCCATAAAGAAGGATGCACTAAGGCTGGCCAAATAGCTCAGTGGATTAAAGCATCTGCTGAGGTAGATGCAGGGGTGGGAGTTCAATACCTGGTCTGCTATGCTGGCCCTGCCCCTGGGGCGTGCTGAGACAGCAACGGTGACTGGGTGTGGTGGTGCATGCCTTTAATCCCAGCTTTTGGGAAGCTGAACACAGGATGATCACTATGAGTCCAATCTACATAGTGGGACCCTGTACTAAACACACCACACACACACCACACACACACACACACACACACACACACACACACACACACACACACACAGATACTCGATACGCTTAAGTGAAAAATGACGTGTGTGAAAAGTGCATTGTTTCCCTGGTGTGAGAAACTAAAAGTGTAAATAAGGACTTAAGTATACTTTGAAATAGGAGGAACATGAGAGGGAAAGGGGGACACAAAGAAGGGAAATGTTAAAAAAATGAGAAGAAAAGGAAAACATAAAGCAAATGGGGAGGGAAGAGTTGAAAGGAGGGTAGGGGATTGGGGGAAAAACTCCAAGGAATAGCCATGTACAGGTATAAATTCTCTATGATGAATGTGATCATTATGTACATCTAGAATGTACTAATAAAATCTAATTTTTAATTTGTTTTTCATGTATGCTCTGGTTTTCAAGAGCAAATGTGTGACTCTGGCGCCTGTAGGTTCCCTCCATGTACAGGGTGGAGGTGGGATCTTTATCTTAGCCACACACTTGTAAAAATTGTGTCTAATACAGTTGCTTAGGGAGGAATCCTACAGACCTGAGGTCTGTAGAGTCTATAGGGTCTCACTACACAAATCAAACTTGTAGTGACCCTCCTGTTTTCAGCCTCCCAAGTGCTGGGATTACAGGCATGTGCCATCATGCCCAGTCTATAAAATCAAGGTTTAAAAAATGATCCTTATCTTGGTATCCAGGAGCCAAGACAGGTACAGAAGGGCATGTGCAGGGCTTCTGGTGAGGATGCTGGGAGCCTTTGGGGCACCTGGGTGAGTAGAGATTAGAGGCACAGAGGCTGCTGCAGGGATCAGGGGAAGACACACTGCTCAGAGCCAGGTGCACATGGGTACACAAATGAAGCCATAAATCTAGGACTGGGCCCTTGAATCCTCCAGGGACCCAATCAAACCCTCGTTGGCTGTTAGGATTCTTCAGATGCAAACTGTCACAAACTACTTCATCAAGCCTGCCAGGGCCATCAAGAATGTTTCTATTCCCATCTTGCCATCCCAGTACACTTGCCTGGCTCCAGAAGGAAGCCGTCCCTAAGGCTAAGGGAAGCCATTTGTGGGGTGGCAAGTTGGTGCTCTGAACTCTCTTGGGCCCACTTAGCCCCTTAGCCCTTTTGAAGACTCTGACCTGGGAAGGTGCTGCCTCACCTGGTGGGTCTTCCATAGCCACTAGAAATCCTTCCTTCCCTCCACTCTGACCCCAGTTCTGGGGTGTCTGTTACATGTACAAGGCCCGTATCTTGCTCCCCATGGGCATGGGGTGGTGTTTCACTTAGAAGGCACGGCAAGAGCAGAGGCTCAGGCTGCTGGGCAGGCAGGCCTCAGATGCTGGGCCATGTCCTCAGCTCATTGTTTCTGGAGCCATGCAAGGCCCAGGGGGGCCTAGTCTTATACCTCTTCTCTTTCACCATCCTCCTGACATGATCTCACTGGTCTTTAAATATCATTACAAGCCCCAGCTCCCCAAATTAGATCTCTAGCCTGGTCTTGTCTCCAAACTTCAGACTCCTGTGTACAACCGCCTACTGGACAGATTTTCTCCCCCAAGCCTGATCTTCCTACACTCTTTCCTATCTCAGTAAATGGCAAATTCAGTCTTCCAACTGCTCAGGCCAAATCACCCCCTCCTCCTCTTTCTCTCGCACATCCTACACCCCAGCTGTCAACAAATCTAAGGGGTAACTTCAAATATAGCCATAATCCAGCCACTTTTTAAAAACTTGGGTGGGAATTGAACCCAGAGCCTCCAAGTGAGTAAAAGGCTCTAACCACTGAGCCACATCTCTGTCCCCCTCAACTCCAGCCACTTGTGATCTCTATTGTTAACCTGGTTCAACCCACTGTCTCAGAGAACGCAGTGGTCAGAATGCTCTCCCAGTCTCTTCCCCACCCACCCCTCCAGTGTAGCCTCAATTCACAAGCCAGGAAGTCTGAATGGGCTACATACAATGTGTCATGCACTCCTCTCCCCTAATCTTCCAGGGCCTATGCAGCTTCTATTCCCTTTTCAACACTTGCTCCCCATAGCCGATGGCCTTGCTGCAGTCTTTACATTAGCTAGTCCCTCTGCTTGGAATAGTCTTTTTTAAAATGTTTTCTTTAAAAAGTTTTCTAACCCCACACACAAAAGTTTTCTGTTGGATATCTGCCTATCTTGTGTTTCTCTTGTGTCCATATCCTGTATATATATCAACGGTAGAGAGCGAAAAAAAAGAAAAGGAAATTAAAATGTGACAAAAAATCATACTGGTTATAAATGCTACTATAAAGCTTTAAGAGAGCTTTCCTGTCTGTACCATGTTCCCTGCCTGGCTTGGGGGACACATACCGCACCCTAGTGGCCATTGCAGAAAAAGTTAATGTCTTCTGAGGATCCTGCCGTGTTCTGCCTGGAGATACAGTGAAGCTTCTCCCTCAGTTAACCTCACGGGGCTACCCTGCCCCAGAGACCTACAGCTGTCCCTGCTCTGCCCTTGAAGGTTAGTAGAAACTTCACATCCCCAGTGGCTCACTGAGTGATCTTGCACAAGAACCCAACTTCTGAAACCTTTAGTTTTCCAGCCAGGTATGATCATGTGCCAGGAATCAGAGATCCCAGAGGCCAAGAGGATCACAAATTCTAGCCTAATCTCACCACTACTTAGCTCTTTTCTCCAAGGAATGAAAGAGGTGAGTACCATGCTCAGCATATACTAGATGCTCGATGGCTGTTATCTACTGTTGGGAAGTATGTGTAGATGAGAATTTCTGACCTCTTCACTCACACCTGGTAGAGTGGGTGAGCAGAACAGAAGGGGAGGTGATAGCCAGTTTGCACCCTTGCCCGGGAAGCTTGATTATGCTTTGTTTCCCACATCAAGAGCTACCCAGATGGAACGAGCACAGGCTTGAGGCTTGGTTGTGCTGATGTCCTGCAGCTGGTAAGACCCATGACCTCTCTGATGTCCCTTACCAGCCATCCACTACTCTCATGACAGCTCAGGACACGCACATGGGCGGTTGCCATTACCCTACCCAACAGATGTGAAGACTGATACCACTGCAGGAGAAGTGACCTGAAGCAAGAGATAGTCTAGCTGTTCAGCTGGGTTCCTCATACCCATGTTGCCACACTTCTGGGGCCAAGGGCAGCCTGGGTCTTAGGACGAACTCTCAAGTGAGCTTTGTTTGAGGAAGTCAGGGAAGGAATCAATTCATTTTTTCCTGAGGACTTAGCCCTGGCATCTAGGTAGAGAAATAGATATGAATTCCAGTCTGTAGTCATGGCACAGACCGTGAGCCCAGGGTGCTGCTCTCCTGGGTCCAGCCTCTGCAGGCCGAGGGGGCAGAATGGCTCTGACTCTTCCAAGGATCCTTGAACTGTAAGAGGCCATGAGAGCCATGTATATTGGTGCATGCCTATGATTCCACCACTTTGGAGGCTGAAGCACAAGGATCTCATCTGAACTCAGTCTGGGCACTTGGTGAGACCCTGTCTCAAAATATAAAAGTAAATAAAAGGTTGGGGATATAGCTCAGAGCAAAGTCCCTAGGTTCAATTCCCAGTACTACAAAGTAAATTAAAAAGGGGGAAAGGGTGGATGGAAACCAGGTGTGGTGGTACACAACTGTAACCCCAGTGCTTTAGGAGGCTGAGACAGGATTGGCACAAATGGGATAGGATGGGCTACACAGTAAGTTCAAGGCCAACCTGAACTACATAGCAAGAGCCTGTCTCAAACAAAACAAGGGAAATTATGGAAGATGGTACAGGAATCTGGGGTTCAGGAGACAGAACTTTCCCTTGGGTGTACATGTGGGTGACCAATGAGGAAGGCAGGTCTGTGAAGGTGCAGAAACTGCATCTGGTAGCATCTTCCCCCAGGTTAGGAGACACCTGGGGGGTTCTTAGGACACATGTCCACTTTCAAGTGTGAAGCAAGGCCAGCAACACAGGGAGAGGTCCCTCCAACCTAAGTCTACAGGGCCTGTAGTGTAAGGTTTGACACTTCCAAGCCTGACATTCCTGCTTGCCCATTCTGTTCTCAGGCCCAGCTAGGACAAGATCTAGATGCTGCGGGTAGGGGTCCTGCTTGCATCTCATCTTGCACTGCAACTACCCACTAGGCGCCCCTGCTGGGAGAAGCACCACTTGTAGAGGGACCTGCCTTAAAGGAGTCTCAAGGATCCTTCTGGTGGTCTAGCATTTAGGTCTGCCCAGATAATGTACCTCCTACAAGTCCAGAACCCAGACAAGTCAGAGGAAATGCCAGACATATGAATCTTGACTCTGGAGAGTTCTGGCTATAAAGTAGCTCCTGATGAGTGTGGGGTCGGAACTGTACTTGGTTCTCAAGAGCAAATGTGTGACTCTGGTGCCTGTAGTTTCCCTCCATGTACAGGGTGGAGCTGGGATCTTTCTTACCCACACACTTGTAAAAATTGTGTCTAATAGTTACTTCGGAAAGAATCCTACAGACCTGAGAAGTAGCTTTCCCCTTGCTGAGATCTGAGCAAGGCTGGTTTCTCTGCCAACCCGACACGCTTTCCTGCTTCCAGGACCCGAGCCTCTTCCCTCCTTGCAGAACCAGCTCCTGCCACCTTCACCTTCCTCCTGGATCCCATGTGCAGCCTCTGGGTTGGGACACTTGCCAAGCTCCCTATCCCTTCTTCACCCTTCCACCTGAGGGGCTGCTCTAGAACAGGGTGGATGGACTAAAAAGTCTATGGTCAAATTAAGGTTGTTTTTGTACTTGTGTGCCAAGAATGGTTTTTATGTTTTCAAATGGCTAGAAAAAGTCAAAAGAATATTTTGTAACAGGCAATAATCACATGAGATTATTCCAGTACCCTTAAGTAAGGTGTGACTCCCTACTAGCCATACTGTCACAATTTGCTAATTCCAACAGAAACTGTCTCAGTCTAAAATACTTAGCTTCTTAATAGAAAACACTTGCTGACTCCTGCTCCAGATGCTAAGTCGGTATACCAGGCCACTCTGCTTAGGGTTTGCCAGAGCCCCCCAGGCTCTCTTGTGTGACTCATCCACCTCTCTACTCCCACAAATCTTCCCCAGTACACCAGCCTCTGCATCCCCCCACACCCCTGCCCTCCACCCCTCCACATAGCCAGTGCTATGGTCAGAAGATGTAGATATACTTTCCAGATACCAAACTTGTCAAGAATTGTGAACACTTCTGATACATCATCAGGCACTCCACATCTGCTATTGAATTTTCACAACCTTGATAATGTAGATAAAACCTCCACTCCATAAAGTGGAAAGTTACAGCAGAGCTAGATTCTGCAGTCAGACCTCAAGCTGGTTTAGGTGTTCAACCCAAGGCTTGGAAGATATAGGCTGGGTGTGGTGGCATACACCTATAATTCCAGCACTCTGAAGGAAGGCTGAGGCAGGACTACCTGAGATCAAATCCAGCCTGAACTATAGAGACCTGTCTCAAGCCCCAATCCCCACAAAGAAAGATGCACATGCTCATGGCTTAGTGCTGTTGGGCCACAGACACTGCACTAAGTGGCGCAGAGGGACTTTCTCCGGCCACTTGCTCTGCTCCTGTACCTCACATCTTTCTAACCAGATTGTCTGGCTAGGTCCAAAGGGCAGCTCTTCCTACAAGGTTTAGTGACTTCATATCTCAAATGTGATGCTGCTCAGGGTCACAAAGCTTGTTTTGAAGTAGAAGGAAACTGCTGGGATTCTGGCCTCCATGTCAGTGGGGTGCTAACAAACATAACAGAACTATAGGTGGACCTTGCTTAAAGGAGCCTGAAGAACGCTTCTGGTGGGCTACCAGGCAAAAACTCTGGATGTCTAGACACTTCTAGAGCTCTACAGCTCTAAGACAGGGAGTGGCTGCCAAGGGCCTAGGAAAAAGCAACACAGGATGGTTCTATGTGAGACTCAACCAGAGAGGAGCTGGTCATTTCAGAGGCCAGAGTATGAACCTGGCAGGAGAGCTTGCTTTACATCTTCTACCCCCATAGGAGGTGGCTAAATTATCACTGGCCCGGTTCAATGATGTGGCGAGAGGTGCCAGGGACCTGGGGAAATGGAGTTCTGTAAAGCAACCTGAACCTCTCCTATGTCTAGCACTGACAGTATGGGAAGCATGAAAAGAAATTCATACTTTTTTCAATCCCCAGTATCACAAAAACAACAACAACAAAAGAAATTCATCAGATAGCTCTCCTATGAGAGCTTTTGGCAAAAGATAGACAAGCTGGCTGGGTTTAAGATGATGTGTGTGATTCCACATATCATGTATCAATTCAGGGCTCATTATTTCAGACTGAGAAATGTGCTTGTGTCAGTTTTGGGCTAAAATTCTAGTTTTCTAAATAAAGTCCAATATTCCCCCAACTGTCAAAGCACTCCCAGTGATGGTATGAGAAGCCTTTACTTTGTGACCATATAATTGGAGATCAGGCCACATTGGAACACTTTATACAGATAGGAATACACAAGGGGATTTCTGACACACTCATGCTTTGGATGTATCAGTACAAGATAGCATGTGAGGCTATGATTCTGCTAGGCAGTGAGAAAAAAGCATGACTTATCTGCTGGCAAATAAGTCTCCACTAGACCTAACCATTCTTTTATCTAAGTGCATCTTGATCTCAGTCCTGGACATCAAAGTAGTCAATTATTGGCTCCTTAGTTATCTTCTGTAAATTACTGCTCCCAGGATTCCTGAAAAGCAAAGAAAGAATGATCAATGTTTTCTTCTTTGGGGAAAATGGACAGATTTTCAGAAATTTAATTATCTGGTGATTAAACATTTGCAAAGCTTTAGTAACAGTGGGGCAAGCTGAGCATGGCAGTACAGGCCTATAATGCCAGCACTTGGGAGGCTGAGGCAGGAGGATCACCTGAATTCAAGTCCAGTCTGGACTACATAGTGAGTTCTGCCAGTCAGACCTACATAGTCTCAAAAAAGAAAAACAAAACAAAGGTTGGGAGAGAGAGAGCAGGGTATAGCAAGCAGTGATTCCAGGAGGCTATGTCTACATGAATTGTACGGCAGTGGCACCCTCCTCACACTTCCAGAACCGTGACCTGTGTGGATATGCAGACTGCGCTGACTGCTTCTGGGGTACACAGGAGCTGGTCCTGTGATGCTGGTCACTCAGGGCTGTCAGCTGATGCCGTGCTGTCCAGTTCCACATGGCCATGACCTCATGGTGACCTTATACACTGCCCTAATCACCCTTCCAGAGATCTTGTGCACTGAGGAGGTACTGATAGCCTTACAGAGAGCTAAGTTAGGCAGAAATATACTAGGCAGTCAAACAGAGCTGGGCTCTCAGGAAAGTCAGTGAAAAAGATGAGAATCCATCAGGACTGTGGCTGGAGATTAAAGTCACAGCGGTAGTTTTACATACTTCCCTAGTATGAGAGGATGAGAGGTCGCTTGGGATTTGTGGTATTGCCCTTTTGAGATTTCCTATGCCATTAGCAGTAGGTCATCAACTCATACCTACTAAAACTAGGACAAAGATTAAGGCTGCTAAGATTAAAGGCCAAAACTATAGATTACTGACCAATTTTAATAATGTCACTCATGTATCCTTGCTACCATTGGATCAGTCAGTATTACCTAAGCTTGCAATCTTATCAGCTGATCATAATTTTGACCCATGCTGTACCCACCTCATGATTTTGCTCTATAAAGCTTCTTTTGAGAGGTGGACTTGTTAGCAACCCATTTGGGACCCTTCCTATCTCTCAGGAGCTATTCCTTTAGTAAATTTTCCTACTCTTAACTTCCATTGTTTGTTTTTCAAAAATCACTTATTTGTTTGTTAGAGAGTCTTGCTAAACAGCTCAAATTCATAGTGGTGGCTGGCACGGAGTATTCCAGGGCCAGCACAACATGTGGAACTGGGGATCAAATCTGGGTCCTTGCGCTTACCAGACAAATACTTAGACCACTAAGCTATCTCTCCAGCCCACTTCCATTGTTTCTTAGAATTCATTCTACTTTGGGGGACCATGAACTCAGTGTATTTGAAATCTAGCATTTCCTCTGTAACACTAGGTCTTCTGTGTGGAAAGTGAGAAAGGTGCAGGGAGCCCTTTGGTTTTCAGAGGAACTTTTAGCCACAACGCCTTGGTCATAGTACAGTAGCTGGCTCCTCTCCTGATAAGGAAGAGGGGGGTGATGGTGAGAAAACATCTGGAAGACTTGCCACATGTCTGCCTATTTTTTTCTCTTTAAATTATTAATATGTTTTTGTTATAAAAACCTTTCAAATCATACCAAATTAGATAGAAGAAAACAGGAAAGTATCCCCTATCCCTTCTGCTGCAACTCTTGCCCCTAGCATCACATCCATCTTCAGAGTAACTACTGTTAGCCAGGAGATATTCCAGCTCTGAATGATTTGATGTGACATGCTGAATCTACTTCCCAGTATCACCACCTACATGGTGGAAACTATGTGTATTGACTGCTTTTCCTGGAGTGGGATCAGCATTAAAACATCAAACTTAAGGATCCCGTGGCTTGAATAAATGTACCTGGTACTCCAACCAAACCTCACCCATTTGAACACAGTACTGGAGGCCAACCCCAAAGATGCTACCAGTGACTGGTACAGCCTAGGACAGTTCAGTCCCTGCTGGCTTCTCTAATCAGACACTTTGGAAAGCAGCTGAAGAATCCTTACTTGTCTGTCTGCTGTCGGTGGTGAGGAATTGGTGGTGGAGGCCGAGTCTGCATTTCCCTTTCAAGCACAGCTGTCAGCGTTGTAGGGGGACAAATGGACTTCCCTCTGGTAAGAGCCAGAACACAAAGTACTAAAAGGTGAGAACTGTTTGCAGATAGGCAGATGGCCAGAAACTCAGTGGTGACTTTGGCACTGTAGTGCCAAGCACTCTGATGCCACCTGTCTCCTCTCAGGCATGGCCATCTGAGTCAAGCCCCTCTTCCTTCTTCCTCTGCTGGCCATTGCCCGTTTCCTTCCATGTCACAGGGCACTTTACTTCACTGGGAAGCTGTTCCCAATCCCTCCGATTCTGAAGTTGAGTCTAGTTACTCCCTGTCCCCTGTGAGCTCACACTACTGCCTCAGTTCCTTCTGATGGGAACATAGTGTTCAAAGGGACTGTCAGTGTTCTTTCTGTTTCCACAGGGCCAGGAGGACAAAGTCAATGATGCCAGAGAACAGGAGACAGAGGAGAAGAGGGGTGGATGGGGTAAGCAGGCATCCTGCTCTGGCTCCAGGTCTGCTCCTACTTGCTAAATGCCGTGTCCGGCCCTTGCCATGGGTCAGGGCAGATGGGAAGCCTGTGTCCTCTGTGTGAATTTGCCCTATGTAAAGAGGGATGGGCTTCACTCTCTGGCCAGCCCTCTCGATCATCATGAAATGGTTGTCCAAGAGAGGCCAACTGCCCTTCTACTCTGCCAGGAGAGAAGTAAGGAAAGCAAACAGATGGATCCTTCTAAGACTCCTCTTGGCAAGATCAACCCACCTCACTGCAGTGATCACAACGTTGCGCTTCGGTTCACTGTCATAGCTCACACTTTCTAGGCCGTAAACTTGGGCAAGGTCATGGATGATTCGGCGGTGGTCTCTATTCATGGGAGGGAAGCTGTGGCTTTTCTTACTGTTCTTTCCCTGTATTGAAGGAAATGGTAACTGCAAACACAGAAAACTTACAACTGTCCTTCCCAGCACGAGAATAGCTTGGCCAACTAGAGGTGAGTGAATTTCAGAGCTTCAGTGTATAGAATGTCACTAACGATCACAAAAGTCTGCAGGGCTATGGGAAGATGGGTGCTGTTATGAGATGGTCAGGATTAGGGACAAAGAGTAAGAACTGAGACTGGTAGACAGTAATGGTTCCACCTGAAGGGCCCTATAACTGGGAAGTGACCATCTCAAGAAAGGACTAAATAAACTGAAGCTTTAAAACACAAGAAAATTGCAGACAAAAGTTTGGTGTATACTGAAAATGTTAAGTGTGCAAATACAGGCACAGATTGAGAAATACATTTGTTCTGACTTCCTCACTGTGAGAGGAACCATGCACTCCATTTCCTCCTTCATGGGTAGTAACAGAGAAGGGAATGGGCAGAGAAAAGGTAAGCAGGGGGAAGGTGGACCACCATCACTGGCTAGGGAGTGAGAAGTCTATTCTCCACTTCTCTTCAGCTCTAGACATACAATTTTTATTTTTCTGGGTAATAAAGCAGGAGTGTTCTTCTATCATATGCAGCTCTTTGGAGATCATTGTAGGTCTTGTGAGCAGCCCACTCAGTCATTCATCTATTACTATTGAATGCTGCTTGTCTAGTTGTTTTTAGGCACTGAGCTAAGATTTTTATTTACATTTAATCTGTTTGCAGATGTCTTTTCTGCAATGACTGAAGTAGGACAGGTTGCCATGATTTTTTTTTTGAACCGGGGATTGAACTCAGGCCCTTGTGCTTGCCAGGGAAACACTTATTCTACTGAGCCATCTCCCCAGCCTCTGCCATGAATGTTATAATGGTTGAGCTTCTAGGAAAGAGCTTTAAAGAAGTTGTGACTGCTTTATACAACCACTCTAGGCTGAAAATGTTTCTGGATCTTGTTTTTATAAAGGTGGCCTTAGAGGAATGTTCACTTCAACCTTAGTCACAGCCTCCACAAGGGTTTCCATTTCCTTCTCAACGTCACTGACAAACTTTAAGTCCTTCCTGAAATGAGAAACATCAGTTAATTCATCTAATTTCTACCCATCTAAAAAGCCCTACCCACCTATGTTTGCTTGTAAAGTGCAGAGGCAGAAAAACTGCAGAGGTCAGGAATAGTCAGATAGCCAAACATCATAAAAGCAAAACAAACAAACAAAAACCAAAAAAACCTGGTATAAGAAGAGATGAAAGGAAAAACAATGATCAGAAGGTCAGGAGACAGGAGGCTAATAAGAGCTGCTACTGCTCTACAAAGGGCCACAGGACTTAGTTTAGAGATATAATGTGGCCCAGAGATCCTTCAAGTCCAGCTCTTGGCAGGCTGGAGCTCAACCACTGGGGCCACCTCTTCCACTCAAAGTTCAGTTCCCTTAGGGGGATTTTGAGAAAACTAAGGAAAGGTCCCTAAACAAACACATGATCGCATACAATAGATAAATTGATTTTACTTGGTTCAATCCCAGGAGTACATACTAGTTACTACATCTTGAAATACTAGCCTCTCTCATAAGCCACAACTAAGAAAGTAGGTAAATTACATACCTGGCATCATCTTTCAAACTGTCACTGAATTTTGACCCAGATGAACGGATATTGAAAGGATCAGAATCATCACTGATATCAAATGCCTCTGCCAGCCTCCTGAGAGTAAGACAGAAGTATGCACAGGTAAGGGAATGAGGGTGAGGGAATTTCTCTCACACAACTGTCCTCCCTTATCTGCAGGAGGCATATCCTAAGACTCCCCATGGATGCCTGAAATTGCGGAAAGCTTTTTCAATACATACCTATGATAAAGTTCAACATGCATTAGTATAATAAAAGTTAACAGTAATAATTTAGCACTGATCTTAGCAAACTCAGTATATGCTTTTTCCTATTGAGAACTTTTAACCTTTTACTTATAGAAAGTGCTTTATTGTTTCTCTATGGCACATCCAAATTGCCAGCATCACTATTCTTGCACAATGGGGTCATTATTAAGTAAATTAAGGGTTGCTCAAACACAGGCTCTGTGATCCTGCAATAGCTGATATGATACTAATTGACAATAGGTGACTTGTATGTTTAGCATGGACAAAGGAATGAATCATGTCCCGTGAGAGATGGAGTGATTTCATCATGCTGCTCAGAACAATGTACAATTTAAGATTTGTGAATTTTTGGAACTTTCCTTTTAGTATTTTCAGACCATAACTGAATGAAAGCAACAGAAATGATGGAAAGCAAAACTGCAGATGAGGCAGGAAGTATTGTAGTAACATACACAGACTACTGGGTCCTAATTCCTTACACTCTGATCATCTCACCAGCAAACCACTTTACTAAGGAAAGGGTGATAACACTTCAGAAGAAAATGAGGTACAGTTTTCAAAGATGAAAAGCAAAATAGATTTATATGCATCAGAGCAAGATGAATTCTGGAGAATTGGGTTATTCAGGGATGTGAGAGATCACTGGGATTGGTTAATGGGGGCTGACCTTCTCTGAGGCTTAAATTAAGAATAAGGAATAGGCTGGGTGTGGTGGAGGACGCCTGCAACCCCAGTATGCTGACGCAGGAGGACCACTATGAGTTCAGGGTCAGTTTGTGCTACACAGTGAATTCAAGGCCAGCCTGCATTACATATTGAGAGCCTGTCTCAAAAAAAAAAAAAAAAAAAAAAAAAAAAAAAAAAAAAAAAAAAAAAAAAAAAAAAAAAAAAAAAAAAAAAAAAAAAAAAAAAAAAAAAAAAAAAAAAAAAAAAAAAAAAAAAAAAAAAAAAAAAAAAAAGAAAATAAGGTGTATAGGTTAGGGATAAAACTCAATGGTACAGTTTATCTATTAGTGGACAAGACCCTGGGTATGATACCTAATACCAGAAACAAAAATAGATAAAATAGTACAAATTTATTTATTTTGGAACTGGAGATCCAACTCGAGACCTTGTGCTTAGCAGGCAGATAATTATGCTGCTGAGCTATATCCCCAGCCCCAAAAGTACAAATTTAGAAAACAAAAGAGGGCTGATGAGATAGCTCAATGGACTAAGCACTTGCTTATGAGTTTGATCCCCAGTGCCACATGCTTGCTGGCCCTGCCCCCAGGTCCCCTGAGTTGGCCACCAAGACAGGGCATGGTGGTCCATGCCTGTAATCCCAGCGCTGGACAGGTTGAAAACAGGAGGATCACTATGAGTCCAAGCTGTGTAGTAAGACCCTGTACCAAATGCATAAAAAGAAGGAAAAAAAAAAGAAAGGAAGATTTCTGTAACAAATAATAAACTATTTTTTTTTTTGGTCTTAGCCTCCCAAGTGCTGAGATTACAGAGCACCACATTTTTTTTTTTTTTTTTTTTTTTGGTACCAGGGATCAAATTCAGGACCATGTGCTTGGCAGGCAGGTGCTTATGACACTGAGCTATCTCCCTGGTGAGCACATTTTTGTTGTTACTTTTTTTTTGATAGCCTGCTACGTTATCTAGGCTGGTCTTAAATTTGTAAGCTCAAGTGATTCCCTTGCTTCAGCCTCCTCAATAGTTGGCATTAAGGACATGTGTCAGGCTGCCTGGCTTTGATTTTTTTAAATTTTCAATAAAATTCTTAGAGGGAGATCTCTTGATGTTTTTATTAGCTGGTCAACAATTCAACTTTATTCTATTTTTTGTTTTGGTACCAGGGATTGAACTCAGGACCTTGTGCTTGCCAGGCAAGCATTTATTCCACTGAACTATCTCCCCAGTCCCACCAATTTCACTTTAAATATCAATCAAAAACACATGGGCTGAATTTGGCCTACTTAAGATGGGAGTTTTCTTTTTCCAATTTTTATTCTGTTTTCTCCCATTGAGTCAATGTATTTAGAAAGAATTTTTATATAGTGAAGATCATTATGTCATAAACAGTGAGGAGAAAGTCAAAAAGCTTTCAAAAATTGCAGTTCTAGTCAATAACCAGCATTTACTGGTTATTACCATATGTCAGGCTTGTGTTAAGGGCCTATCCATAGTACCCTTAGTTTTAATGTTTTTTTTTTCATTTATGTATTTGGTATAGGGTCTCACCATGCGGCTTGGACTCACAGTGATTCTCCTGTTTTCAGCCTCCCCAGTGCTAAGATTACAGGCATGTGCCAGCAGGCCCGGACTTGGTCACTGGCTCAGTGCACCCCAGGAGTGGGGCTGGTGCAGCACGACGTACCAGGTATCAAACCCTGAGCCCTGCACTTGCCAGAGCAGGTGCTTAGTCCACTGAGTTATCTTGTCGGCCTTAGTTTTATTGTATTTATCCTCACAACTCTGGGAGGTTGATATTGTCAGCATTTTCATAAATTTTAGAGAAAATTAAATCTTAGAATATGTAACTTGCTCAAAGCAGTTACATGGTTTGTGAAGACAGGATTCAAATCTAAGCAATACCACACAAGGCAGATTTCCCATTTTAGAGATCTTCTGTATATTTATTATATTTCTTAATACCTAAGACTCAAACAGCACACATTTTAGAACTGTGAACACTAATTGCTGGTTCTTAAAGGGGAGTGGGTTTAAATAGCACTCCCCAGAGAAATGTCAAATTAGAGTCAAGGGAAATCCAGGCTACATGACTAGGTAGCCCAATACTTTCCACACATTCACACTTAAAAGAATTAATTTTGCTGAAGATGTAGCTCAGTGGCACAGAGCTTGTGTAGCACACGCACAGTCCTAGGTTTGATCACTGGCACTAAACACAAATAAAATACCCCATCATAACCTAAAGTCAAACTTCAAGGTAAGACAAGGCTATGCATCCTTCTATACATCCTAAGAATGGTTACAATGAAAAAGACTGACAATCCCATGCCCTGAAACAAAGGTGTAGTGGCAATGGGAATTACCACCCTACTCCTATAAGAATGTAAGTTGTTGTTGTTATTACTGTTGCTATTTCTTTTCTTCTCTCTCTCTCTCTCTCTCTTTTTTTTTTTTTTGGCAGAACTGGCGATTTGAACTAATGCCCTTGTGCTTGCCAGGGAAGCACTTATTCCACTGAGCCATCTCCCCGACCCCTACTGTTGTTATTTCTGCACTACGAATTAAAATCCAGGGACTTTGCACTGAGTTATGTTCCCAGCCCTCACTTATTCTCATTCTCTCTCCTCTCTCTCTCTCTCCTCTCCATTACCCCTCTATTTTTTTAGACAGGATTTTGCTTTGTAGTTCAGGTTGGCAGAAACTCACTATGTAGCCAGGCTGGTCTTAAACTCATGGTTATCCTTCTGCCTTAGCCTCCTGAGTACTGGGCTTTACCTATTTTTTTTTTTTTTTTTTTTTTTTTTTTTTTTTTTTTTGAGGTAAGGTCTTACTAAGTCATTAAGCTGCTCAGGCTAGGTTTGAACTTGTGATCATCCTGCCTCAGGCTTCAAAAGTGCTAGGATTATAGCATGCTTCACCCATATGGGCAAGAAGTGTTATTTTAAACAACCAGTTTGGACTGGCAAAATCTACTAAAGTTGAATATAAGGGCTGGAGGAGAACTCAGCAGTATAAGAGAACTCTGTCTGGCAAGTGCAAGGATCCGGGGCTGATCCCTGGTACAGCATGCCATATTGGCCCTGGAAGTGGTGGCTCCCAATAAGACTGAGATAGGAGATCAAGTCTGAACTGTGTAGCAAACAGTATTGCTGTATCAAAAAATAAATAAATGAATAAAAATAAAAAATAAAGTTGAACATAAGCATACCTTATTAATCAATTCTAGTCCTAAAGTTATATCCAGTGGAAATGAATATATATGTATAGTAAAGAACACAAATCTCTTGGAGGGTGGGGATGTAGTTTAGGGATAGAATGTTTGTGTAGCAAATAACAGTTCAGTCCCCAGTACTGAAGAAGATACAAAGTTCTTAACAGTATTGCTTGCACAGCTCGATATTGCTAACAATATATCCCTAAATGGCACAATGGCTAAATTATGGTACATTAATACAATATTACCAAAAAATGAAATAAAGTACTGCCAATGCAACAAGAATGAGTGTCACAAATGCAATAAAAGAAATCAGAAAAAAGTAACACAAGGTATACGATTTCACCACCTAATACATGAGCATTCATAAAGAGACAAAACTAATATAAAGTGTCCAAAGGCAGAAGAGGGTTCAGATAATTTTCTATTTCTTGAATTGGGTGCTGGTTACAACACTGTATTCACTTAATGATTCCCTGACCCATACACTTATGTTATACTTCAATTAGAAAAAAAAAAAAGATTAAACATTTTTTAAAGCTTCTTATTCATCGGTATCAGGAAGTTGGGCAGTCAGTAAAGAAGTATGTTGTGGCATGTCTACTTCACACCCAAAAAACCACAACTCATGTTTCTGAAATATACAGAAATGACCTGAGTGATTTATCCTTACACAATTCAGGGCTTGCTGATCACATTTCTCTTGTTGCTTGATAGCAATAAGCCTCACAGCATGTGCTGAGAGTAGAAAGGGCTCAAGAACAAGCAGATAACAAGCAGGTGAAATCACTTACCTTTTCCTTTCCAAGGCTGAACACTCTTCATCACACTCCAACCTTGACAAGCAAATTAAAAAAAAATAGTCAGGGAACAGGCTGAATGGCTCTTATCTAGCAAGATAGCCTTAGGTGGGTAATCTGAAAACACAGCTGACTCCTGCCAAAAGGACTTTCCTCCAAGGCAGGAAGCAACTTATTAGGCCAACTTATTTTGAGGTTTCATTACCACTTACTGCTGTCAGGTAAAAGATAGCTCCCAGTCCTCTAGATATAGGTACTGCTATGGCTTCCTGTTCTGTGGGCTGGATTGCACACATCTAGGGTCTCCTATTCCTATCAACTGCTCAAATAAGGATTGGGAAAATCTCTTCTGCTCTTAGTTACATCCTGAGCAGGATGTGCCGGGGTTGGGGTGGGTGTGGTCTCAATGTTGAAGACTGCTGAGTATCTACTGTGTCAGGCTGTACTGTGAGGGACTGAGACAAATGAATGAACCCTGCCTTTTAGAAACTAGATGAAGCAAGGCATCTGTAAACATTTTAAAAATCACCTGGCTTGCTGAACTTCTTTTTTGGTAATTAACTTGCTGATCTCCACTGAATCGCCAAGCTGCATGTCTGTTATTTTAGAGGCCATAGAAATAGCAGCTATTCTGAAATACAGAAAAGAAAAGCATTGCTGTTTCAAAAGAATCTCTCCACATTAAGTATACAGAAGACCATTTTCAAAACCAAGCCATCACAAGACAGTTAAGTGTGGTCTTGGGTACCTGTCACATGGCTACAAGTACTTAGTTAGATTCTAAGCAGCTACGGAGGAAGTCATGAGGTAACCCAACTCTTCCTTATCCCCTCTGGCCTGAACACCAATGCCCAGCACTCAGAAGGTATTCAACACAGGTGATCAGAAGTCTGTGTGCCGACATACACTCCATATCTACTCAGAGATATGTAGCTAATCACTCCCGCACACCTCACTGCTGAGTGCTTGAATCTTGTAGGACCACATGGGCTCTAAGACTTTAGACAGCTGCACAGATACTTCCCAGAACAATGAGAAGCCCCACTCTGTGGCCATGGCACAGAACTTAGCCTTGGCCATGCTTCTAGAAGTGGTAGGATATCAAAGCAACTCATTTCACATTAGGATATCTTTTCTTCTCATTTCATGGTATAGTAAGACCAAAAGGGGAAAAAAAGAAAGATGAGAAGAAAAACGGAAAAGTTCCCTTTCAAATTAATAATCAGAAGAAAAGGAACACAAGACAGCATTTTTTCTTTGAATCAGAGAATACAGATTTAAGAACAAAGTAAAAAACCTTTCAACCTTGAAAAAAGATGCAAGAATTTTCCAACAAATGAGTCCCCTTCACCCTGATCCAATCCTTGTTAGCATTTCTGCACTAACCTCTGGTAAGTACTGGATGCTTCAGAGCAAATCACCATTTCTTTTCTTCGTCCACATTCACACTGTAGCTCTACCTGAGACAAGATTAACACAGAACACTTTGAAAAAATGACATCCATGTGAGTGAGGTTTCACTTTAAAATACATTTTTCTGCAAGGTCTGGTGGCTCATCCCTGTAATTCTAGCACTCCAGGGGCTGAAGCAGGCAGATCACTCCAAGTTTGAAGCAAGACCCTGTCTCAAACAAACAGGATGCAACACATCAAGCCTTTCTCAAATCAAGTCAAGGCAAGGCAGAGAAGTCAGACAGTGCCATTCTTAAAGACTGAACAAGAGACTGGGCATTGGCAGTGCCCACCTGTAATCCCAGCTCTTGGGAAAATAAACTAAGGTGGATCACTACAGGTCCGATCTATGCAGTGAGAAAAAAGAAAAAAGCTAGCCACACATACAAATTCACAACAGTAGCTGATGTGCAATTACGAGGAAAACGTACAGTTCAGAATGCCCTTTCCTAGAAACTACTACTGTTGTTAAATCTGGGCTGAAAGAGAATGCAGGATGAAGTTTATGCCAGTGAATCAGAAGTAGACACTTGCCCAGTCCAACCAAATGAGGCCTAATCAATCTCACAGGATCTCCCCACTTCACCTCCTCAAGAGTGCCCTTGGCTGATTCCCCAGACCATTTACATTTTCTTATGGCACCTTCTAGAAGGACGGAACTACCCTTCTGTGTTACCACAGTCAGAATTATCATTTTGAGAAAGCATTTTGTGAGTTCTAACAAATTGTAAGAGACTGTGTTTCACTTGTTCACCAGTCCTACCTCAAAATCTCACAATTACCCTGCCCCAAACAGATCACACACACACACAGAGTAAATGGAGTAGACAATTAAGAGTTTCTTGAGAATGTGCTCTAAGAGAGATAAACTGGTCATGCAGCAATAGGTACCTGCTGAAATAAAGCACTGATTTATACCACCTTTCTCTTGCTATCTTAAACTGCAGTTTTTCTCAACAATGACCACTGGTTAAGATACTTGCCCAGGCTCTGCTGCAGTCAGTCCTGGATTCACTAGCAAGTCCAGCATGACTGATGCTCTAGAAGGAGTCTAGAATACCCACCTTGGCTTTGCAAGCAGTCACTGGGCAGGGTGAACTGGGGTGGCAAGGTGCCATACATGGGTGGCCACAGTCCGCTCTGGGGGTGCTGCAGGGCTGCTTGCACAGCTCATCCACAAGGCATTCTCCTTTGTGACAGAGTCTTTGACACTTGTGCATTCCACATGGTAGCGTGGCACTGCAGGGTAATCCGCAAGAGATATCAACCAGGTGACAGGGGATGTTGCTTCGTAACTACGAGAGACAGAAGTAGCCAAATTCTTATTTCTGCATGGGATCTGGGGTGAGTCTTACTTTTCCCTTAGAACACTTTAAAACTTACAACTTCTAGAAAAATTTTTTAAAGTTCTTTTTATCTGAAAATAATTAGCCTAATTTTTAAAGTTCACAAGAAAAATCTGAACCTTATTTAATAATCATAATTGTTATGATCCAAAGACTGTAGCAGCCCAGTGTGACCTGGGAAAACACTCCAAGGCCACAAGTAAAGGACACCAAGTAACTAGGAATACTTAAGAAGTGCTATAATCAATTGGGAAAATAGGTGACCTTCTCCTTCCCAGGGTGTGAAAGCACTGACTTGACAGAAAACCCTTACATGTGTTAGGGTAGATGTCCTACTGGTTCTGAGTTCAGAGATTGCTAGCAGGGCTGTTTTAGGTGTTTAAAACTTCAACTCTCTTGGGCTAGCAAGATAGCTCAGCGGTCTAAAGCGCCTCTCAGGGACTGCGGTTCGATCCCCAGCACCACATGCCATGCCAGCCCCTCCCCCCAGGGCGGGCTGAGCTGACCCCCCCCCCCGCAAAAAAAGAATCCGTGATGTGTACCGCGACACTGTAATAAATAAATAATTTTTAAAAATAAAAAATAAAACTTCAACTCTTCACATTTCCCAATTCATGGTCTCATAACTTCAAGTAGCCCTGCTCACTTAAAAAACTAAGAGGTAACAGGAATTCCCAACTCATTTTTGTACTGAGAAAAACCTCTGCTCACAAGTTTTTCCATTGCAATAAAAAATATCAGAATTTTACTCCTATGGGGTCAAAGGCTACTTTACATACTATATTCACTCAAATTCTTTTTTTTTTGTGCAGAACTGGGGATTGAACTCAGGCCCTTGCACTTGCCAGGTAAGTGCTTATTCTACTGAGCTATATCCCTGGCTCCTCAAATTCTTTTTAAGAAGCCTCAAAATGAGCATTATTCTTCTATTCCAATGACATTCAGCTTCTACTTGAAGAGGTCTCCAAAGTCTAGGACAAAGATGCTTCTGATTGCTTTGGATCTATGTTTTGGTAGGATGTAGCTCCCAACCATTAAACACTTAACCCATGTTTGTGCCAGGGCCTAGGGATAATTTTTGCTCACACTCTGCCCTCTGACATCTGCCCCCACATTACCTGCCTACTTTCACTATCCCTTCTTCCAAGATGTCTTCCTTTGGTGGAAACTGTTTTCATTCTCCTCAGTGCCTGGTGTTCTCATATTATTACACTATAGCTGCCTGCTTACTTGACTCCCACCACCAAGCGAAGGCTCCAAAAGGGCAGAAGTCCTATCAGTACTGCTAACTTCTGAGTTACCCCAAATCTAGCCTGTTACCCAGAATATATTAGGTACTCACTTAAGGTTTGTTGAAGTTTAAATCAACAATTAAAGAATGATGCATGAATGTTTTAGAATGGATAAACTCACAGGAGATGAGATTTTTAGAGGAGGAATTAATATGAAGGACTATGACTTGAGAACCACTCACAGGAAATAAGTGGAGAAAAATGTGTCCATCAAGATAAGAATCCTGAAAGCATGTTGTTACAGATGTCAAGAGAATTTCCAGAAATGTTGGCCAACATGTTATGAAGTAAAAAGAACAAGTTACAAAACAGTATAATCTTAACCAGAGTAGGGGAAAAGTACGTATTAACACATGCCTGATAGGTAACACACCAGAATGTTAGAGCATTTCTTTCTTGCCCAGTGGTGAAGTGCTTGCCTAGCCATGCACATTGCTCTGGTTTAATGCCCAGCACCCTCCTCCCGCCAAAAAAAAAAAAAAAAAAATTCTTTCTTAATAGTAGAATTGTATATTCTCAATTATCTACAGCAAATATGCATTTTTAAAATGAAAAACTTTAAGTATTTGAGGTCTAGAGAAGACAATGCCAAATATGGGTTAGAGGTTAAGAATGAAGTGAAGTCAGGTGTGGTAGCGCAGGATGAGAGGCTGACAAGGCAAGTTTAAGGCCAGTCTGGGAGTTCAAGGCCCACTTGAACTGCACAGTAAGACCCTGTCTAAAAAAAGAATAAGGATGAAGGTCTTCCAGGGTATTGGCAATAGGAGGTATAGGGAGCCTGGAGCCTGGCATGTGGGCCACCATAGGTCTGGAGAGAAGCTGGCAGTTGGCAGAGAGCATTCGCAGAAATATCTCTTACCAGGTCAGGAACCTCTGTCCATACCAAGTAACCTAGATGTATTCTCAAGGTCAAATGGGCCAAATCTCATTTTTTTTTTTTTGTCTTTTTGAGACAGGGTCTCACTGTGCAGTTCAGGCTGGCCTTAAGCTCACTTTGTAGCTCAGGCTGGTCTCGAACTCACAACAATCCTCCTGCCTCAGCCTCCCTAGTGCTGGGATTACAGGCATGCGCCACCACGTCCGGCTTTTTTTGTCTTTTTGAGACAGGGTCTCACTATGCAGCTCAGGCTGGCCTTAAGCTCACTTTGTAGCTCAGGATGGTCTCGAACTCACAACAATCCTCCTGCCTCAGCCTCCCGAGTGCTGGGATTACAGGCATGCGCCACCACGCCCGGCTTAAGTTCAGTGTTTTTGCTGTTGGTGGATGGAGCAAAGTCCTGGGTAGGTGGCAGTATGTACTGCATTTCTTATTCTTTCTTCTTTTCTTTTTTGTATTTTAGGGAAGAGTCTACAGGGTGTTCAGGGTTTCACTACTATATCGGTCTCGCAGTGATCCACCTGTTTACAGCCTCCCAAGAGCTGGAGCGCCACTCCCACTGCCCCCGCCGTTGGTTCCAGCAGCTCTGGCTGCGGGAGGAACCGCAGCTGTTGACCTGCGTAGCTCCCGTACGCCTCGACCCCCAGCTTTCGCACGAGTCCCCGCCGTGCCACCAAGGTGCCCAAGAGGAAGGTCAGCTCAGCCGGCCGAAGGGGCGGAGAAGAAGGAGCCAAAGAGGAGGTTGTTGGCTAAACCTGTTCCAGCTGAAGTGGAAATGAAGCCGAAAAAGGCAACGGGAAAGGATAAATCTTGGGACAAAAAAGTACAAGCACAAGGGAAAAGGGGAGCCAAGGGAAAACAGGCTGAAGTGGCTAATCAAGAAACCAAGGAAGATTTGCCTGCGGAGAATGGAGAAACAAACTGAGGAGAGTGCAGCTTCTGATGAAGCAGAAGAGAAAGAAGCCAAGTCTGATTAATCACACACCGTGTCTTATCAGTGCTCCCTGTCTGCCTTCTTGTATAATCCAGAGGAATATTTTTATCAACTATTTTGTAAATGCAAGTTTTTTAGTAGCTCTATAAACATTTTTTAAAAGGAGAGAATCCCACCTCATCGCAGTTTTGTTTTTTTGAGACAGGGTCTCACTATGCAGTTCAGGCTGGCCTTAAGCTCACTTTGTAGCTCAGGCTGGTCTTGAGCTCAGGAATCCTCCTGCCTCAGCCTCCCAAGTGCTGGGACTACAGGCATGCACCACCGCTCCCAGCACATTTTTAAAGTGTAAATGATTTTTTTAGAGATGAAATCATTCTCTGGTTGTTACAACCAGAAACAGTGAGATCTTGAATTATGGCAGGCTTTGACTGTCTTGGGTGTCAGCTTAACATTCCATAGGTGGGGGTTAGTTTTATATCCTGCAATACAAAGCATACTAAATGGCAATTTGGAATTACAGTCCTGCATTTTATATGGCTTGGATACTTTAAATAACTTCTATTCCCATGATTTTAGTAGAATTGTTTTCAAAGGAAAACTACATCCTAGTTGTTGCCCTGTTAGAAATGTGTGCACTCTTTAACATCTTTAGTAGTGGTAGTCTGGTTTGCCTCATTTTGTTCATGTGCTGTGAAAGATAAAAAAATTTGAATATGTAGTGTGTGTGGTACAAAATTGTGAACTGGTGGGACTTAAGTAACATTTTGTCAGCATTTGAAGATACCAGGTACTTACTTAATCCTCTCACAGAAAATTTGCGTCTAAATTTGAAGCTGGAAAGTCACTGGAACAACAGAAAAACAATACATGGCTTTTTTTGGTATGTGTGTTAAGAATTGTGTACAAAGTGAATCATGTGTACTGATCCTCAACACAACCAATAAAATCTCAAATGTTGAAGACAAAAAAAAGTAGCTGGGGTGCCACCAAGCCCAGTCTCAATTGCTGTCTCTGCGTATCCCTGGGGGCGGGGCCAGCACGTCAGGCCCCAGGAAACCGAAACCCCAGCCCCTGAACCTGCTTGCAAGCACTTTAATCCACTGAACTATTTGGCTGGCCCTTACTGTATTTCTAAGTTATCTCATCCAAAAGTACATAGCGTCAAGTTGCCCACACCTAGTGATGCAGAGCAACAGATGTGTTCATGGGATGACAGCTTGTCCCTTCCATCATCAGGTTCATGATAACTATCTTTTGCCTTCTGATTCTATCCTTTGATTTCTACCTAAATCAATTCCAAAACTCTTTCTACAGTGAAAAATTTCATTATTTTGCATTCTTTGTTTGTTTTTCTTTTTTGAGGCAGGTTTCACTATTTAGTTCAGGCTGGTCTTAAACTCACCATGTAGCCCAAACTGGGCCTCAAATGTGTGGTGATCCTCCTGCCTCTGAAGTGTTGGGATTATAGGCTGCACCAACACACCTGGAACAATGTTGCATTTTGGTTATTTTGATACCGGGAATCAAACTCAAGACCTTGTACTTGCCAGGCAGATGCTGTGCCACTGAACTATATCCCTAGCACAATTAAGTATTTTAAATGAGAAGCTCAAAGCAGCGAATTTTTTCCACATTTTTTATTTCATGTTGGTTGCACAGATTAATGGGTTTCATTTTGGCAGACCTGTACATGCATGTAACATATTTTTAATCATTTTCCACCCTCCTTGACCTCCCCTCCTCTCATTTCACATTTTTTGTGAGTTTCAGTGTGAATTGAACAGTGTGCTTTGATCTTATTCATGCTCTCTAATACCTGCTGTTACACCCACTCCCCTTTCTTCCCTTCCTCCTATATAATGATTGTCTCCCTTCTGCTTTCTTGTCAACTTTTTTAGATTCCACATATTAGGGAGGACATGTGCTACTTATTTTTCTGAGTGGGACGTATTTTGCTTGACATGATTATCAGGTTCACTCATTTTTCTGCAAATGACAACATTTAATTCATTTTTATGGCTGAATGATACTCAAGAGTACATATCACATTTTCTTTATTCATTCAACTGTTGATGGGCACTCAGGCTGATTCCATATCTTTGCTATTGTATTTTGTACTTTGATAAACTCAGGTATGCAAATATCCCTATGATATGCTAATTTTAATCCTTCAGGTATATATCAAGGAGTTGTACAGCTGGATCAAACGGTGGTTCTAATGAGCCTCAATACTGATTTCCATAGTGGCTGTATTAATTTACATTACCACGAATAGCCCAGGGATATTGTTCAGTGGCATGAGCACCTGTCTGGCAAGTGCAGAGTCCCTGGTACCACAAACAAACAAAAACCTCTACAAAAACAGTGTGAAAGGGTTCCCTTGTCCCTACATCTTCGTCAGCATTTATTATTTTTTGTATTTTTCATTATAGTCATTGTGACTAGAGTAAGATAGAATCTCAGTATGGCTGTAATTTGCATTTCCCTAAGAGCTAAAGATATTGAATGTCACTTTTTAATCCAAAGGAGAAAATTCTCAGGTGCTGTGTTCATCAAAAAAAAAAAAAAAAAAAAAAAAAAGGATGGAATCAGGATGAGGACCCCTATAAGAAAGATGAAAGAACAGCTCAGGGTGCAGCTCAGTGGTAGGGTACTTGTGCAGAATGCACAAGGATGGACCCCCAGCAGAGAGAGAGAGAGAGAACAAGAGAGAGAGAGACAGAGACAGACAGACAGACACACACACACACACACACAGGTGGCTCCTCCTGAGTAGGAAGGAGCGTGAGTTTAAGGCTACCCCTCACACAGGCATGCTCCTCTGCCAGGTGCTGAGCTGATCATCGTTCAGTCTTTCTAGATAGGTAGACCCGAGCATAACCTCAGCTCAGCTTCTTAATGGTGTGTGGATGACTTTAAGCAAGATATTTAACTGGGTAAAATGAAGTTGCTAATCCTCAAGTTTTTGATGGTGGGTGTGGCAAGTACCTGGTACACTCTAGGTAGTGGATGAAGTTCTTGAGAAAGGGAATCTTGCACTTGAGGCCTGTTGACCACCTCTGCTCTGATGCCAAGACCAAGCTAGAAGGGCTGGATAAAGTATTGCATCCTCATTCCACAGGAACAAGAGCCAAGCCCAGGTCCTTTTCCCTACATCTCCAGCTAGGTGCATCCAGTCTCCCAGCCCTTCTCACTGCAGCCTGGCCTCTCAGGTCTCTGAGCTTGAAACCATGGGGGCCCCTTGAATCCAGGGACTGAGCTGCCCCAGGCACCATGCAATCACCAGCTCAATGAACAAGCAACTGGCTCAGGCTCACTGAGCAAGTGGGAGATCCAGGCGTGACAGGATCTTGGGAAGGTTGCCTCCTGGGGAGACCCTGGCTGGCTGAGCTGGTTGTGGGTGGTGCCACCTGATTTCTAAATGATTCCTGCCTTACTTGGAACTCAGCAAATGCATAATAAATGTGTGTTGAGGGAACTGAGCTCCCTCTACTCTTAGTGGAAGAAATGGATTATGGTTTTCAAGGAGACTGACTCTGCCTGTGGGTGGTGTGGGGATGTTTTGGGCTTCCCCAGTCAATCTGAGGCTCCAAGTCTGTGAGCCCTAGCAAAGCAGCAGGGGAGGGCAAAGAACCAGGTGCTTCTTACTCCTGTTGTAGCCTGTTTGTTCCCACACTCCACCCAGGACCCAGCCCCCAGTTAGTGACTTATTTGCTGAAGCAGAAGCCTTCAGAGGGGTGCAATACCTACGCCCACTCCCAGCCACTTCTTTTCAGCCCCCAAGAGGTTGGCATAGCATTCCCTGCTGGCAGTCTGTGCTGGCTTCTGACTCCTGAGGCCTTGAGCCAGGGGCTGCTGCGTGGGAGACATGGGGCTCCATCCAGCCCAGCCTTCACACCTTCATTGTGGCTTCCAAGTTTTCTTTTCCACCTCACCTGTGCTGCTTCCTTTCTTGTTTTGTTGCCTTTAGTGCTGTGTCTGTTTGCTGTGACTAAGCCTACAGCCTCAGGATGAACCTCTGAATTCAGGGAGTGTGAAACTAGGAGGGAGCAAGCTGGGGTGGGAATGGAGATCTGAGAGACAGGGAGGTGAGCTACTTGGGCCTCAGTTAGAGGAGTTTCACCCTCTTTTTCCCCCTCCTCTCCACACCCTTGGGAGCCTAAGGGTAGAGATGGGTGGAGATACTTTCCCAGCCTTGCTGCCTGCAGGTCTTGGCCTGTCACAGTGTTCATTTGTTTTGAAGCTCAGTCTCAGAACCCTAAATGCTTCACATTTTCGGGGGTGGGGAAGATGCCTTGCAGGTCAGAGTACAAATTCTCTGGAAATTGTTACCTCCTTGCAGCTCCTAGCTCCTCACCCAGATGGTGCAGGGAATGCTACCATCTCCCCCAGTGTCTAGCAGCCTTGTCAAGTGGCCATCCATCTACCTCTTCCAGCAGGAAAGCTTAAAGGAGTATCTTTGTACTCGCTAAGTGACAGCATGGAGTAATACAGGCTTCTGGGCTCCTGACCCAGACTGGGCTCCATTTCAGGCAGAGCTAAGATCACAGTGCATGATGGGAAGGCAGCACAGGCTCCTCAGCCCTGGGGTGGGGGCCAGCACAGCCAGCCGCCGCACTGTGCATGCACATAGAGTGTGCTGGGATACCCAGGACCACACTGGCCAGGGGCATGAGCGGCAACCTGAGGCGGGTGTGCTCGCCCCATATTTCTGCAGAGCAGCATTCACGAGCAGCACTCAGCACTCTTTGCTGCTGTAGGGCCAGGGAGATGGCTCAGTGGAATAAAAGCTGGCAAGTGCAAGGGCCTGAGTTCAATCCCCAGTTCCGCAAAATAAATAAATAAATAAATAAATAAATAAATAAATAAATAAATAAAACTCTTTGCTGCTGCAAAGGGGGTAGGGATAAAATAAAGCCCTGACTCCATGCCCACCTGCCACATTTGAGGCTTCTGGCCTGCCTGGATGGTCATGGAATGTGTGTGGCTTCTTGGGGTGAGGATAGGGGAGCCATCCTGGCTGGCATTGTGGGCTTGAAGGATAAGGAAGTCACCACCGTCAAAACCCTTCTGGGGAAGACAAGCTATCATCGTGGTACCCTCCCACTATATCTCCCACCTCCCACTGCCCAGGACTCTTTTCTGACAGCTCACTTGGCTCTGAAGCTGCCTCCCTCTTTCAGGGAGCATCTGCTTATGTGCTCTAGGAAACGCCCACCGTCACTCATTGCCCCCCAGCTCACACGGTGGGGGCCCACATCCTCACACTCCCCACAAGAGTGCTGTGCTTGGGACTTCCTGTTGTTTGCAGGCACAGACCAGAGTCTGAGACCCAGGTGTGTCAGCAGCATATCTGTCTAGGTAGATGAACACAGAGATGCTGTATCCTGTATACCCCTACACTTTCTGGAACGAAAGCCACTTGTGGGTAAGAGGTGAGTCACATGCCAACCTGTGGGACCTGCTGAGCCAGCAAGATGGAAAGCCCTGCTGGGTGTGGTGACATCTGCTTATACGCCCAGCACTCGGGAGGCTGAGGCTGGAGGAACCTCTTGGAGCTCAAGGCCAGACAAGATCCTGTCTCAAAAATAAAAACAAGACAAAAAAAAAAAAAAATGACTGGGAGGATGTATTGCTCAGTACAAAGGCCCTGGGTTCAGGCCCCAAAACTGGGAGAAAAGAATAATGGACAAGGGGTACATCACAGTAGCAGAACACTCTGTATCAAAAAAAAAAAAAAAAAAAAAAAACTTACACTAAATTATACTGGGTTTCTTTTTGTTTCGTTTTTATGTGACAATGCCTCACTATATAGTCGAGACTGACCTTGAACTCACAATATAGCCCAAACTGACCTCAAACTTGTGACAATCCTCCTGCCTCAGCCTCCTCAAGTTGGGGTATAGGTGCACACTGCCACAGCTAAATTGTTCTTTACTGTAAGTCTTAGAATCAATTGCTCCGTAGAAGGCTTTCTCTAATTTTTTGTTCTCTTTTGTTTGTTTTTCTTTTTTTTTTATTTGAGTGAAGATCTCACTATATAGTTCAGATGGGCTTTCAGCTCACTGGGTAATCTCAGACTCATGGCAATCTTCCTGCCTTAGCAATATACACTGGCTGCTTTCTTTAACTTCTGCCAACTCTGTATCTGCAAGATACACAAATCAAGATTTGTGAAAACCAGACCATGAAAAAAAATGGAAAAAAATAAAAGAAAACCAGACCATAAACAAATGTTTGATTACTATTCAATTAAATAATCATTCCTGTCATTGACTTGGGACTGTTCCAACAAAATGTCGATTGATATTATCATTTACATTAAAGAGTAAGACTGCAAAAACAGGAGTTTTCAATACTGGAAGAATATGTTTTGTGCTATTTACAATATAATAGTTCTAGATACTTCACACACTTTAAATTGAATCTTTGCACATTATTAACATTTTCCTCTATTATTTTCTTCTTTTTCTTCTTCTTCTTCTTCTTCTTCTTTTGGCAGTACCAGAGATTGAACTCAGGACCTTGCACTTGCCAGGCAGGTGCTTATACCACTGAGCTATCTCCCCACGCCTCTATTACTTTCTTAAGTCTAGACCAATAATTTTTTTAAATTTTAGTACTGGAGTTGAGGCTATGTCCTTCTCACAAAGCTATACTCCCAGCCCTTTATTTATTTATTATGAAAGAGTTCTGCTAAATCTGCCCAGACTGGGCTCAAACTTACAGTCCTCCTGTCCCAGCCTTCCAAAGTGCTCGGATTACAGGCTTGTGCCATTGTACCTGGATAGACCAAGTATTGATATTTTTGTTTTGTAAAGACAGTAAATATGGAGGGAAAGGGGGGTTGAAAAAAAAATACAGTACATATTTCAACCTTTGTGGATCATATAGTCTCTGTCATAACTACTCAACTCTACCAGCGTGTCATGAAGCAGCTATGGATAATCTATAAATAAATAAACAGGTTTATGTTATCATAGAAGTTTTTATTTTTGAGACAAGTTATCACTGTGTAGCCCAGGCTGGCCTGGAACTCCCTGCAATGCTCCTGCCTCAGCCTCTCAAGTGCTGGGATTACAGGTGTGCTCTTCCTTGCCCTTCTTGATGAAATCTTTACTGCAGAGATATTAATATACCTTTATTACATTGTGGGTGCAATGACACATTACCATAACCCCAACTACTGGGCAAACTGAGGCAAGAGAATCATAAATTTAAGTCCAGCCTGGGCAACTAAATGAGAATGTATCTCAAAATAAAATAGGACTGGGGATACAGCTCAACATTCCCTGAGTTCGTGCCTAGTACCCAACCCTCCTCAGAAACAATTCTTGATTTGCAGGTTAGATTTGGCCTGCAGGCTGCGGTTTGTCAACTCCTAATCCATGCAATCAACAAAACAATCAAGTTAAACCCTGCTGGGTAGTGTTTGCCAGTTTTCTAATGACCAGCATGATGTCACCGAACAAGCTGGGAAGGGTGAGCAGCAGCATTACCATTAGACAAAAAGATGTAACAGATATCCATACTTTGAAGTGCACAGATAATGGTGAAAGGTAGTAATAATTATAAAGTGGCCGTATATTACCTTTGTTTTCAAAATATTTTAATTATATGTTTATATAATTTAATTTTTTAATAATGGCTGTGTGACTAGTCTGCAGAATCCCTGAAGACTGGATGCCAGATATTTTCTCTCTCTCTACCCTACTCTGCCCAAATTTCAACTGTGAACATGAGAAAGAACTGCAATAAGGAGCCGGGCGTGGTGGCGCATGCCTCTAATCCCAGCACTAGGGAGGCTGAGGCAGGAGGATTGTTGTGAGTTCGAGACCAGCCTGAGCTACAAAGTGAGCTTAAGGCCAGCCTGAACTGCACAGTGAGACCCTGTCTCAAAAAGACAAAAAAAAAAAAGAACTGCAATAAGGGAGACTACCCAGTCTCTGGTGATCAGGTCAGGTAACACTTTTTATCTTTGGATTCCTTTTGGTAAGCAGGAACCAGAGAATAATGGTTCACAGAAGAACAAACGAGGTCCAGAGCTGGCCTGACCCAAAGCCAGGTGTCCCAGGGTTTTCTTCTCAGCGTCACTTCCCCAAATTCTGGTTGAGGACCATCGGCTCCTGGCTCCCCAGGGCATCCCAGCCTCTTCGCTGGCTCTGATGAGATAGCTCTCTCTCCAACAGAGGTGCCAAAAGGTATGACTTTTCCTTTCCTTCCTCAGAAGCCAGGCAAAGAGAGAGTCACCTCATTCTCCCTCCCGCTCCATCACTTGTCCCTCCCATCACCTTGTGTAGATGCCTCTTAATTTCATGACACTGCCTTTCCACCCCGGAGAAGGAGCCGCTCCCCAGCCTGATGGCAAGCCATGACTGGGCCCATCCTAGCATGGGTCCCCACAGTTCCTGGAGGCAGTGGCCCAGTACTACAGGCAGTTGGCCTGCTGGAGCTGCCTCTCCCATCTCTGACCTTTGCCTGGGATCCACCCCATGTCATACACACACACACACACACACACACACACACACACACACACCCAATTCTGGGGCCAGCATCCCCTGTCCACTTGTCCAGACTTGTCTCTGTCCTCCTGCCTGACACACCTAAGTCAGCCAGTCCCCAGGGGCAGAATATCTAGTCTAATTAGAGAAAGCAGGAAGAAGGGCAGCCCTGAGAGGGCAGCTTCATCTCCACAGCTGATGTCCCTTCCTCAGCCCAGCAAGGACCACAAGGCCCAGTTCACCAAACATTCAAGTTTTATGGTAGACAAAATAAGGCCCTGAGAACCAGTTGGGCCTGGGGGTGGGTTAGTGGCCCAGACAGGACTAGACCCCGGCCAGGTGAGGTCCTGTGCAGAGGCCCATGTGGCCGGCAGGAAGGCCTCCTTCCCACAGCCTATGGCCAGGACAAGTAGACAGTCCTCCTGAGGAGCTGGGTGCCAGAGAAGCCAAGGGCTGTGGGTCTGGCTCTGGAAGAGGGCACCTGTGTATGTAGAGTTTTGGGAGGTTAGATTCTGGCTCTGCAGAGAGGAAAGAGGAGCAGACTCCCTGGCTTCTTCCGATGAAATGGGAGGGGGCAGTCTTCCCAAGGGCTGAAACAGAGGTCACATAGCCTCACAGGTAGGAAAACTAATGAGCAGGGGTTCAATTCCCGGCACTGGGGGTAGGGTGCAAGTGAGGACTGTCTAAAAGTCAGGCTGCCGCTATTTGTCAGGGCAGCAGGGGCAGCAAGTCTATGTAGTGTCGGTGATAAAGCACACGGATGGTGTATGGCGAGGACTCCCTCGCTCCACGATGGCCACCACTGTTCCTAACTCCACATTCACCCTCACACCCTGCCTATCCAGTCCACACTATTTGCTAAATCATAAGAGAATTATGAGTCTTCCTAGGATACCTTTTTCTTAATGTCGATTTGAAGTTTTGCTTTGTGTTTGCAGTGGTAAAGACTGACCCCAGGGCCTCCACACTGAGCAACATCCCCAGCCCTTCTGGTGTTTACTTTGAGTCAGAGTCTCAATAAGTTGCTCAGGAGGGACTCATACTTGCCACCCTCCTTCTTCAGTCTCCTAAAATGTTCATTTGATTGTTTTGTTCTGTTTTTTAGACAGGGTTTCACTGTGTAGCTCAGGCTGGGCTTGAACTAACTGTGTAGCGCAGGCTGGCCTTAAACTTGTGATGATCCTCCTGCCTCAGCTTCCTAAGCACTGGGATAACAGGCACATGCCACCAAACTTGGCTAATTTTTTTTTTTAATGTATAATTCTTTTTATTGTAAGTTCATTATAGGCAAGCAGAACATATTTGCTAACATCTTTTCTGGGGTCTTGTATCCTATCATAGTATAGCTCAGCTTTTTTTTTTTTTTTTTTTTTTTTTTTTTTTTTTTTTTTTTTTTTTTTTTTTTTTTGTCTTTTTGAGACAGGGTGTCACTATGCAGTTCAGGCTGGCCTTAGCTCACTTTGTAGTTCAGGCTGGTCTCGAACTCACAACAATCCTCCTGTCTCAGTCTCCTGAGTGCTGGGATTACAGGCATGCGCCATCACACCCGGCTTATTGTTGTTGTTATTTTTTGGCAGAACCAGGGATTGAACTCAGACCCTTGTGCTTGCCAGGCAAGTGCTTATTCTATTCTACTAAGCTTCTTTCCAGCCCCCTGATTGTTTTTTGAGACAAGGTCTAGCTGTATAATCCAGGCTGGCCTTGAATTTATTATATAGACCAAGCTGCCCTCAAACTTTCTCT